>JAUJYV010003108.1:0-10802 GCA_033995625.1 Ophyiulus pilosus | reverse complement strand
ATTTTTTGATACGCGACATCGCCGAATCGATGCTGTGACGTCGGTGTCCTCAACCGTTCACACGATGGCACTAATGCAGCATTCGATGTCTTGACGTCAGTGTCCCGACATTAGTGGCATCGTGAGAATGGGGCTTAAGACACCTTTCCTATAGAAGAGCCAACACTAGAAGAACGAAATGTTAAGCAGCGTGGGAATAGGGCCCTACCTTCATAAGCCACACCCAAGTCACCAATGGGGTTCGACCTCTACGTCAGCCAGTCAACAGTGCATAGGTGAGGCTTTGTTGTCCTCACAGCACCAAGAGGGAAAACCGGTTTTAGGGGACAACCAAGTGGTAATGCGAACCGCCACAGCTTCTTGCGTGCCATACTTAATGAACAGCCCCACAACCGAGTTTCTAAGATGCGCAGGATGCTGCCAAGATCTACGAGTAGAGAATGAACAGATGATAGCGCTCCATAATGTCAACAAGAAGGCAATCCACTTCAGAAATTGAATACAAGCAGTTGCATCCGGGCATTTATTGACGAATATCGTATCAAGATGCGAGGTGGACATGTTCTTCGTTTCTGATATGCGTACTTCACTTATTATCTGTCTGGAAAATTCCGGACAAGATGGCATTTTTCATCTAAGCAATATACATATAGTGGGGCCTATTTACAGCGTGTGACGGTTGTGATATATGTTAAGGGTCATCTTCATACATGCGTGACTTTTATGAGATTAATTCATGCGTTGCTCGTGTTTATATCTCCAGAAGTGGAAATTGGGAAAAACGTCTCGCATGCTAAACGTATTATGCCTAGGTGAAAAAAAATATAGGGGCATTTAATATAGGGACTCTAACTAAACCGCTACTCGCTCTACTGCAAATTCGGATATAACGCAGGGACCCCGTTAATTCTCCTATGCGGTTCCGCATATAACGCGGGTCTACAATAATGCGCTAAACCTGCATTATGGCGAAGGCCCATTGCACATCATAGTGTTAAGACCCATATTGGCATGATTTTCCCTTGAAAAAAAAACTTAGACACACTAACGTTCTTTGATGCCTTGCCGCGTTAGCACTCTGGCCAAATGACGGATGTATCTCAAAATGGCGGAAGAAACAATGCTTGTCCTCGTGTTTCTGCCAATTACTATCACCTGTTCTGGATGGGGATTTAAAATAAAACTGGCATAAACAAAACAAAAAAATACCAAAATCGCCTTGTATTATCAAGTACGAGGTCCCATGCCGCTAACGGTAACATGATTCAAAAGGCCATATCGACGGGCCACTACCCCACTACCTTATATGGCCCTATTGTCCCTTTCTTCTCTAGCTGTCCATACACGAGCAATATCTGATCTGGGACCTTCTTAGCTATGTTCATATCTAAAAACGTTCGTGAAGATAACTAGCAATAACCTAATTAAAGAAAACACTGAAAATGCAGTGCTGGAAACGTGAATTTTAATTGAGCCATTTTTGTAAAAATTAAACTTTAATCTACAACTATTAAATTGATCCAAGGTTAACTCCATATTAAAATTAATAATAGAATATGACAAGGCAATGTTTGATTAAATTTACACCCAATTAATGCTACAGAGGAATGTACACGAACATTATTAACCGATTTTTAACTTACCGAAAACTAGATTAAAGCTAGACCGCAGAGGCTTAAAGCAATTAACGTTGAAGTACTGATCAATCTTCTAATGGGCTTCTGATATAATTGCCTTATCCAGTATGTTGTTCAAATTATTAAAAAGTTTTGCTACACTTAGTTTGATTATAGTTGAGCTTTCGTGAAAGGATAATATGGGTATAGCCATCATTGTGATTACGTGAAAGATTGAAGCATCCATCAGTTGATGATATGGAAAATTATAGTAAGCTATAATGAATATTAAGATAAATTTGTGCAAATCATGATGCTCATGACAACTCAGCTTTTTGCTGACGTCTTTTAACCACAAATACTGTACAGAAAACCCGCATACAATGGCATTTTTTTGTAAGATTTGCGGTCAATTCCTTGCAAACATTTCCTTGCAAACGAAAATTCATTTAATTTTAATTTATTTTTAATCATTTTAATTTTAACCTAACCTAACCTAACGTAACCTAACCAAACCTAACCTAACCTAACTTAACCTAACCTAAGCTAGCCTATCAATTTTCATTTACGAGGAATTGAGTGCGAGGAAATGTTTATGAGGAATTGTTTGCGAGAAATTGTTTGCGAGAAATTGCTTGCGAAGAATTGCTTGCGAGGAAATGTTTGCGAGGATTTGTCCGGAAAAATAGAAAGTGTGAAGTTACCTGACTGGCCAAACACGGCATGAGTTACCGCTGTGGCAGTATGGCAAAGCGCATTGTTTTCATGCAACTGTATCTGGCCACACAGGACGAAACAAGTTACTCGCGGGTCGACACTGGCGGTCGAGTGGGTTACTTACTTGTCTATTGGTCATAAGGTGTAGGGTTCACTCCCCGATGGCGATCTGTGGTAATTTCTACCAATAAGTAATAAATTCTCTAAATTACCTGAATCGACAACTAGCTGATAAAGACCCGTTGAAACCCGCTTAGGGCAAACAAATTGGGCAAAACGATGACTGGAGCAAAGTTACCCTTTCTTTCTCAAAGCATGCACATTTTACGGTATATTGGGTTTACTGGATATTTCTTTCAAATTTTACTCGACTATTCCTATAAAATTTACAGAATATTTTTAATCGCGTACGATGCGCTATATGTGGCGACAATATGAATCGAGCTTAATTCGGTAAGCGAATCGGGGCAATGCTCGCTCTACGTAACAAGTTGGACATGGAGATTATGGTTCAGTTCAAAAAGTTGTGCGAGATAACAAAATTCTTGCTTAAGACCGTTTTGCGTAATGTAGTTTTCGTCGACCACAGTTTTATTCGCGATGGGTGGAACTGTGAAAATGGTGTAATTTCCAGGAATTTTGGTCAGTTCTTTAGGGATTTGTTAAAAGCAAATGGACCTTTTAACATTGCTACGAATAAGTGCGTTTAATGGCGGCTTACCGAATGTGACTTTGCCTACGCCTCGGCATCCTTGTTTATTTTTACGATGTCCATTAAACATGTGTTTACTGGGTCCAGTGAGCACGTTGGAATCACCAGCCCTGGAAACAAAATGCAATATATTGAAATTAATTGCTCTATAGCTGACATATGCCCGTTAATTGTGGATGCAATTATGATCCTGCTTCAACTATTATGCATGGAAAGGTCGTCAACAATTAGTACGAATGCTTGTTTCATACGTTTCATGCGCTTGTCTTGACAGATCTAAAATATACAACGAGGCACACGAGTCGAAACTGTACAATTTTGTCAGTTGCTTCCTGCATTACACATAAGCTCCACTGCAATACACATAAACTTCACTGCAATACACGTAAGCTTTACTGTAATACACATAAGCTTCACTGCATTACACGTTTCGCTGCAGCACACGTAAATTTTACTGCAACACATGTACGTTTCGCTGCAGCACACGTAAATTTTACTGCAACACATGTAAAGTTTCACTGTAGCAAACGTAAGCTTTACTGCAATACACGTAAACTTCATTGCAGTACACGTAAGCTTCACTGCAGCACACATAAGTTTCACTGCAACACACATAAGCTTCACTGCAGCACACATAAGCTTCACTGCAGCACACATAAGCTTCACTGCAGCACACATAAGCTTCACTGCAGCACACATTAGCTTTACTGAGAGACACGTATGTTTCACTGCAGAACACATAAGCTTTACTGCAATACACGTAAACTTCATTGCAGTACACGTAAGCTTCACTGCAGCACACATAAGTTTCACTGCAACACACACAAGCTTCACTGCAGCACACATAAGCTTGACTGCAATACACGTAAGCTTTACTATAATACACATAAATTTTACTGCATTAATCATAAATTTCTCTATAAGGGAGTCAGGGCCGATTTAAAAAAATATGTAGTGTATATAATACCGCATGATACATTGTTTTAGTTAATGGGAACGAGTTTTTCACATTTCTTTATTTCTGTCATTTTTTATTTTCATAAATACGATTGAGGTTCTGGTTATTAAGCTTGTGTTTTAGTAGATTTATATATGAATTTGTTGTTGATGGCAAAATTGTAGTCTGTACTTGTATATTGATGGAAAAAAATTAAATTATTTTAAATAACAGGGGAGAAGGAACGTTTTTTCACAAATTGTTCACACTGGGTCAATAAGGGTCACGCTGGGTCAGTAATGTTTCTATAGATGGTAGCCTGCGTTGTTTTGTATATAAATTAAAAATATAACAAGATTCATATTTAACATTTCTGTTGAATATGGCCTTTGGCTGGTGGTGCAAAATATATGCAAAAAACTTGAGTCATCTTGGAACCAAAAATGCTTCAAAATCTTCACCGATTAACATAATTTTGATTAAATAAGACTATTTCTTAAGGTTGTCCAAGTACCCATCGTTCCCTATCATATAAGTTTCATTTAATATTTTTTTAATTTATAACTAGGAGACACATTTATAAGAAACGTGATTATTCTCGTATGTCACATTTTGACTCATTTTGGGTCCCCGTTATTTCAGATCAGGATTATATTTCACCTATTTCTTACATTTTGTGAGATATGTCTATAAATTAAGAGTAGTAGTGTAGTGGCTTTTGGACCACCCTGTGTTCATTATAGTTTAATCTTAAGTTCATGAAATTTGTGTACATTATTTGATAATCAGCTTGATGTCAGGCACAAAATGTCAAGCTGTTTAATTGGTTTAGATTAGATGATTCAACGTTTGATGAAAATACGTTTGCCTAAATTATTGTATTTTTAAATAAACAGCGGGGAGGAAGCGAGACATTCATTAATTCTTCGAGGAATTTTATCTGAATATATAAATAGAAAATGCCAACAAAAAATCACTTAGCTATACAGCACTTAATTCAATTATTGGTTATTTTAGTGGCTGCATTTTCTTTCTTGAAAAGCTAAGAATCAAGAGTGTTTCGATTAAAGTTACCGTAAACGTATCGTAAAATGTGGATACTGAAGGCACAATATAGAGTTTGAGCTAGCCAACGTTAACTAAACGATAACGATAACGAGAAATATCGCTGGCGGCCCGGAATGTCATTGGATGCCAAGCTTCGCATAGGGTAGTCCTTGACATTCCGGGCCGCCAGCAATGTTTCTCTTTATCGTTATCGTTATCGTTTCGTTAACGTTAACTGGCTCAAACTCTCTATTATGCTAATACATGTCGTTATAACCTGATCATTACATGTTACACATAATGTAGAAATTGCATACTGGCTGCCCCTGAAAGTCTGCAAACAGTACATACTTATTTGTTCGCAGTGATTGCCGCTCTTCAAGGGGCAGCACGATTTGAAGAAATATCACGTGGGGTTTGTAAAATATGTGCAATTATCCGGGTTCACGTCATGTACAAAACATAGGGCAAAAAGTTCAGGGCATGGGGAATGTATGCAATTATCCGGTCTGTGCAATTACGCGGGTTTACATCATGTACAAAACATAGGGCAAAATTTCAAGGTTTGAGGAATGTATGCAATTATCCGGTCTGTGCAATTAAGCGGTGTGCAATTACGCAGGTTTACATCATGTACAAAACATAGGGCAAAAGTTCAGGGCATGGGGAATGTATGCAATTATCCGGTCTGTGCAATTACGCGGGTTGACATCATGTACAAAACATAGGGCAAAAGTTCAGGGCATGGGGAATGTATGCAATTATCCGGTCTGTGCAATTACGCAGGTTTACATCATGTACAAAACATAGGGCAAAAGTTCAGGGCATGGAGAATACCTCGGGTGTTGCATGTGAGCTCATTGTTATACTGAAAAACTTATTCATAAATTATGAATGTTGATCAATTCTGATGAAGCCTAGGTGTGTCATTGTCAATGTTAATGTAGCATTACATCACTTAATTGTTCATTACACATTAAAAAGCATGAATGGGTCCTTTTCCCTCAAAGGGCGTATACACGTACGTGGGAAATGTGCATACGGGTGATTGTAATGGTGGCCAAACTTCATTATGTTTAATATAAAGTATTTAGGCCTACACGTTAATTTTTCGCTGTGGGAATACGGAGTGTTATTTGTTAATGCAATATAATAAACGTGTTGCTTTAAACTAATAATTAATTAAATATGTTGTGGTTGGCTCGCGAAATCATTAACTCCGCAAAACGGGAATACTTTGCGCTAGTTTTTGGTGTTTTTTTGAAATTCAGAAAAAGTGTTCAATAATTACGACCCGTAACTGAGAAGATCAAGTAGAATCAAAAGTTTTATTTTAAGATGTATTTTGCGACTGAAATTTCAAAACCGGGTCCACACCAACGCAAGCACGAAGCAAAAGCGGACAACACAGAAACATGAAAACATGTTTGGGGGATTGTTGATAAACTACATTTTAATTACAATGGTCAAAATTAAAATAAAGTGTAAAAATATAAAATAAGTAGTAGAAAACTAAATTAGTTTAAAAATAGTGATGTAGTTGTTTGAGGCTGGCTTCTGAGGAGAACTAGACTGCCGCGTAGTGGTCTAAGACGAGTAGGACCTCTTTCCGGTAGAAGGGCCAGCACTAGAAGAAAGAACTGTTCAGCAGCTTGTTGACCATTTGGAGATACACTAATTAACACATTCATAATTTCCACAAGATGATTTAAATGTCTTAAGTCACTTAATTGTCTTAATCTAAAAATTAAAACAATTTGACTGTAATTCAGTCATTTAAAGTGTCTTAATGGAGGTTTGTATGACTCACGCTCGCTTCCCGCATTGTCGCTTCTGTTTTTCCGCTACAAACTGTCTACAAAGAATTGACACGTAAAGTGTTTTAAATTAAAACCATAGTTTTTACAGTGTAGCCACATACAGCCCACACATTGCTATTTAAGGTACATATAAAAGTTTTCCATCCGATATCACATATTTGTTGTTCGCTATCGATGGATTTATTGCGCATAACGAGAAATACACACATTGAATTATGGATTAAATGTGTGTTTTACACTCTCTTTCGAACGTCCACATATCTACATTATATTTCTATCAAGCGCCTAGGGCCACAATTGATAATGAAATTAGTAGGCGAACTCGTAGCGAATTAATTTCAATTAACGCCAGATATTGGTTTCGAGCCATATGTGCGCTTAATTACCGTTTCGTGCTTTTGCTCACATCCCTACGTATAGGACTAAGGCCAGATCTGAGCGACACACACGTATATCCGAAAGTGGCGAAGATAAGGAATATACGGCGAATGAATTATTATTATTAATACGAGACTACATAAAATAGTCTGGTTTTGACACGGCCTTTTCAACGTAATAAGCGAGTATGTAATGGCCATGCGAGCGGCACCGGTGCTACAAAGTGTTAAAAAGTACATAAATTTTACAGAAATAGTAGAGTAAAATTTGAAGGAAATATCCTGTAAACTAATACCTCCCTCACTAACAACTTTCCCTCACAGTACTTGTTTGCTATTGGTCTCGGGGTAAATATTTAGCCTTAGATGGAATTTACCACCCACTTAGGGTTGCACTTTCAAGCAAACCGACTCCTGGGATAGGCCTAACGTAAAAATGTGGTTAAGCCTGCTTTGGAACAGTGGGGGGTAAATTTGTGCCAGCCATCGCTTTGCCCAGTTGGAATGTCTTAAGTGGGTTTCAATGGGTTTTTTAGCCAGTTGGAGGTTCACACTCTCCAGTCGTATGTTCGGGTGATTGCCATTTTTATTATGACGCCTGTTTTGCATTTTCCTAATTCGACTAAACTTTCATCTATGGAGGAAAAACTAAAACAGCTTTTGTTAAAACAGGTGAATCAAGTGATTCCTAAATGCCACTATCATTCATGTGACTATCAAACATATTTACGTAAAACGGCTAAGTCGAAAACCAGACATGAGTGGCAGAATTTGGGGAGTGACCTAATTTCTACAATTTAAATCAGTTTATTCTGTAAAATATTGCTATTTAAGTCGAAAAGGCCCTTAAAAATTAAGGCGAGTAACGCTTTATGGAAATACACCTATATATTGTTGTATCTTAAAGACTCCCAGAGAAGGGGTGGAAGTCTCCCCCTTCCTAGGCAAATTTTCCAATTGGGTGAAAAGGTTCATCCCCTGGTGTTGGTGTTTATCCTTTGTTGTAAAAATTGGCCAACATTAAAAATTAAGAAACGGATGAATGTCTTGAAGTGCATAACTTCAATAATTACAAATAGCAAAGACGGTTTTTAATCAAAGAAGCTACTTTGGCTTTTTTTTTGCTAGCCTGAGTTAGCCATTTGTGAAAAGGGATAAATGTGCCTTGAAATCCCTTTAAGCCAGGCGTATACATTTTGCGTGACACTCGGAAGCTTTCCGGAACTCGTCAGGTATTTTGGAAATCTTAAATCATTTCTGAGTGTTGACATGGATGTAAGAAAAAGAGGGGGAAGAGGTTACGACGCTGCCGCCTCATTATAAACGAATGAATTTTTGCGTGACGCCGGGAAAACCCAGTTAATAAGTCCATCATCTGGCTGGAGTCTGAGCGCAAATCTTTCATCTTTTCGCTTAGCACTATTTTTATTCAACGGATTCGTGCCTTTTCTGATGCTGCTGTTGTAAAGAGAAATCGAGAAGATTTATAACGATAGGTCCACTATAAATATTTATGGCCCTAGAGCGTAGACTATTCTCTTATGGCACGATAAGGCCTCCGAACAGAACATTATTGAAAGCATCCAGATCTACACAGTGTTTTGTGGCCGATGTCTGGGACCTTTTTTAAATTCTTTTTGGCAATTATAACAATACAAACAAAATCAAAAATAATGAAATGTGATGCGATAGCCTAATTTACGTTTATTTAATTTAACAAACAATTCACACTAAAAAGCTGACATGGATATTTTAAATTTTTACTGTGCTACACTCGTAGTAACGTATCAGCTCGTATCGGCCTTTAATTCGGGAGGCCCGGGTTCAATTCCCGGGTCGCCTACCATGACTGTGGTTTTCGCGGTTTCCCACAGTTGTTTCCAGGCAAATGCCCGGGTGGTTCCTCTGGAAATCGGACACGACCTCCCGTGTTCCTTCGTTTCTTCTCACCTACTATAAACTAACAAAAAAATACAACCATACACCCAAAAATACTAATACCAGGTGCAAATAATAATTGCCAGGTGGGCTGAATCCCGCAGTATATATGCGCTTACTTATCAACTCGTTAGGGGCCATTCAAAAAGGACATCATCGAGAGGGGGTAGGGGGGTCTGTGCATTGAGGACACTGTGTGGACAGGGAGGGGGAGGGGGAAGCTATTATGGACGTCCAATAATATTGACAATTTTTGGTTTTTCTGTTTAATTGAGTTTTAAAGGTCAGTGAAGCCACACACACTTCCGCATCCATCGCATCCCACCACCAAACCCTCACCCGCCATATCCACACCCCATCACATCCACCACACCACATCCCACACCCACCACAACCTCAACCACCACATTCACACCTCATCACATCCACCACACCCTCAACCACCACATCCACATCCCATCACATCCACACCCTACCGCATCCCACACCCACACCCACTACACCCTCAGCCACCACATCCACTCCCCATCACATCCACACCCTACCGCATCCCACACCCACCACACCCTCAGCCACCACATTCACACCTCATCACATCCACCACATCCTCCACATCCACACCCTACCGCATCCCACAGCCACCAGATCCACACCCCATCTCATCCACCACACCACATCCACCACACCCACACCCTACCGCATCCCACACCTACACCCTACAGCATCCCACACCCTACCGCATCCCACAACCACCAGATCCACACCCCATCTCATCCACCACACCACATCCAACACACCCACACTCTACCGCATCCCACACCTACACCCTACAGTATCCCACATCCACACCTCATCACATCCACCACATTCACCACATCCACACCCTACCGCATCCCACAGCCACCAGATCCACACCCCATCTCATCCAAACCCTACCTCATCAACCACACCACATCCACACCCCATCACATCCACCACACCACATCCACCACACTATGCATTCTCCACATCCTACACCTCGATCACACCCCCATCCACATCCCACATAAACATCAACAACATCCATTCCTGCCTTTTAATCCGCTTTTGTGTGTGTGTGTGCAATGCGAAACGTGTATTCTTAAAAGGCCGAGTCCCGCCATATCTGTCAGCTGTCGAGGCAACTTAAGTTGTATTACTAGCGACAGTGTGTTTTAGTTGTTGGGCTAAGCACTTTTAGATGTACTTTTAGATGTGGGAAGTGTGTGTGGAGTGAGGGATCAAGGGACATGTTGCTGTTGCGTGCGATGCAGGTAATATGTATATGGGGGGGGGGGTTTAGATATGTCGCCTTCAATTTGTGCGCCTCTTGGCGTCCAAATTGATGCCGAACTAAAACAGCAAATGCACATTCGATGTTTCTGATTTGACGCTAATTAAATTTTCAAACCCGGGATCCGAAATTGAAATTGACGTCGATCCGAAAAACGAGCTAAAATTAGCGCGGCTTTTAGTCGCTCACACGCGGCGTCGTCCGTCCAATTACTCACTTTATATATGTATATATATATTTTTTTTGATCAAAGTACAGTGGAACCTCGCTTAACGAGCAATATAAATTTTTAAAAAATGACTCGCTTAACGAGCGTTTGTTTCGCA
>JAUJYV010003107.1:0-10802 GCA_033995625.1 Ophyiulus pilosus | reverse complement strand
CCCCCCCCCCCCCCCCCCCCCCCCCACTAAAATCTTCAAGACAAACTAATGCTCAGACAAGTGCCATTTATGGTCATAAATGACTTATTCTGCACGTTTATGTGACTAGGTCAAAAGTGTGACTTTATCAGAAGTTAAACAAAATTAGTTTAATTTAACATTAATTAACAGAACAACGTAACTGAATTCAAAACGAGACTTTAAGAGACTAATTCGAACGACAAATTCAAATTAAAAAGAACAGCACGTTCTTCGTGTGCACGTGCACGCGCCGCGCGGGGAAACGTTCCAATTCCAAAAAAACTTAACTATACCGTATGCATAAATATTTCTGGTTTATTTGGCCCTTATATGAAAATCATTTAATGGATAGGTTAAATAGGGTCCATATTTATACGCGTCTTTATAACGTGTGGATGTTCCTCCAAGCTCCATGAGCACACTAAAGTGCCCTTTGTCGCCTTAAAGCAATGCCCTTATTGGGGGCTGGGTCCTCTGTGTGTGCGTGTGTTCCTTAGCCGCCCTCGTCTCTTCCCACGCACCTCCTCCTTCATCTCCTTCTCCACCTCCTCGTTCTCCGTCGCCGTCGTCGCCGAAGATTCTCGCCTACACACGGCCTCTCGACGGAGGGAAAACGGCGAACCGACTGTGCGTTCACTCGTCGAGCGCGATGCGAGCGCACGGGATCACTGCCGCTCTTGCCGAGAGGATGAAGGCCTCGTCCGGCCGTCCGCAACGCCGCTAGAACCGGACCCTCCTCTCAGGGTCGTCCGTGTTGTGCTCTACGGTTCGCACCCTCCCACGTACGTCACTCGGATTGTACCTTATCATTGCCTACTCACTACAGAGTATACACCTGAAGCGACCTTTCAACTTTTTCTTACGTCTTCGTGGGGTTCTTTACTTTCATCTTCACGTTAAGGTACAAATTCGCACCGTATCGTACCTCAAAACTAGCGTGATCGTCGAACTGTTCTTCACCTCCGCGGGACAGTGTCGTCCCTTCGTGCTTCCATCCGACAATCTCCGCTGCCCTTTGACCTTTTAAGGTTCGACGTCGGGAACCGATTCATCCTCGCCCCTGAACTTGGAGGGGAGATTCACGGCCTTTCCTGCAACCTCGACAAACCTGTTGCAAGCGCGGATCGGTTCCGAATCGATACCCGCTCCGGCGCATGCGCTTTATCAAGCACCGATTCCAACTCGGATCCCACGCCGGTTCCATCGCTCCTCCGTCGCCACTGCCCCCTATGAGAAGACGCCGGAAGAAACATCCTCCTCCTCCTCCTCCGACAGCAGCCTCCCGAGGATCCGATCTTCACTCCGGGAATCGTTCCCCCTCGTTCCCGCTCCGATCCTCCTCCGCCCCCGCAGTTCGTCGCGGACGATCCAAGATGGCTGCGTCCGCTGGCAACCGTCGCTAGGCCAACGCATCCTCCGCCAGGTGGCGCACCCTGGTACGGTGTGGGCGCCCCTCCCGCACCCCCGGCGCGCACGCGCACACTGACCCTGCCCCCACCCCCGCACGCGCAAAAATCGTCGAAGAAGCGAGAGATAAGCCTAGGTTCGAACGCGACGTACGCAAAACAGGCACGATCGTCGCGAGTCGGGGTTGTGAACCCGCTACGGTCCCTCAACCTTCCCCCTCGACCTCTCCCCCGACTCCCTCCCACCCGTCTCTCACCAGGCGGGGATCCATGTCCAGCGCCACGTGCTTCGCCGATGGAACCCCAGTCGTCGCAAGTCGTTCGTCGCATCCACGTCGACCGTCGCCGCTTTTCGTCGCCCAACGTGAAATGGGCCAGTGTGTCACCCGCCTGCAGGACGAAAACGGAGCGGGATAGCCGCTTGTAGCAGGTTTTTAACTAATACTTCCATTTTTTGGGGTTTTTCACGGGTTTTTTACGTTCTTGAAGCCACGAGAAGAGTCCAAACACCCCCACACTCCTCCCACTCCTCGTCTGCGGCGTGCTTGGCTTTCGTTTACATATAGGCACTGCGACCTTAGAGGCACATCCTAACTATAGTTTGGACCACAGGGACGGTTGAGATTTCGGTTCCACTCCGAAGCTAAAACTCAAACCTGTACTTTATACCAGTTGGGATTCGTAAAAAAAAAAAAAACATTGGTACACATTGCAGTAACTGCGACAAAGACTCGGACATCCTAATTCGATTGTGCCACCGGAATGGTTGGGATTTCGATTCCACTCCCGAACGAAAACTCAAGAGCTGAACTCTACTTTAAACCAGTTGGAATTCGTAACGGCATTCGTACACAGCGTGAGCAACTGCTAAAGAAAAATTGCACATCCTAACCAGGTTTGAATCCCGGGATATGATTCTCCTCCGAAGCGATACAAAAGTTTCAGACCTGCAGCAGGTGGTTTGCTTTGTTTTTTGATTCATAAAAAAAAACTTCCGAAAACTTTACTACACCCTCGACCCTCCCCCTCACCTCTCCCCCCTCCCTCCTTCACTCTACCTCCTCCTCCGAGCGTTACTATACCGGTTAGACGTCGTAGGATTCGCATCGCTAAAAAACTGCTCAACTGCCTTCTTATAGGTACATCCCAACCAGGTTGGCTTTTCTTAGAAATACACAAAACTTTTACTTCGTTATAACCGTTTTTTTTTCAACTTCGCTATATATAATCGCATATCTTCGGAATATAACGAACGCGTGTCGTTAAACAGGGTCGTTTTAGGTCCGTTTTTTTATACAGACGATTTTGACGAATTTTCGTGGACAAAAAACCGTGCCTTTCATCGACTTTTCGTTCGTTTTTTGTGGCGGGAAACTCCGTTCGAGTGACTTCTAGGATTTTAGAAAACTTTTGTTTTTTCGAGAAAACTTGCTTCTATTATTCGTTCACCGAAACACAAATCCGTTGGATAGCGAAAACGATTAAAACAGCTCCGAGAAGAGTGTTTCAACAAATGATGGTGAAGGTTGTTGCTCAGCTGCTCCATGTATTGTGGATACCGGCCTCCAAAAGGTAAGACATTTTTGTGTGAAAACCCTGCGAAACTGCACCGTTTTGAAACTGGAGTGGATTTTTACATTAGCTGTAGTCATGGAATGGATTTCAATGTAGCCACATTTGGATAAATGCTATATCCAAATCGGTTGAAATGTCCCACATGTGCTAGCTTCATGACCTCTGATTTCAGCTAGTTTTCAACCAAATCTGTTTTTAACTAGGTTGAAATTTACGAAATCAATGTTGTAAGGCTACACGAGCTTCAGTCACGGAATGGATTGGAAACCGATTTTTATAAATAATCCAAATCGGCTAAATTGATATACTTAGTTGTCAATCAAATGGTTTTAGATTTACTATAGCTGTCACGGAATCAATTTCAGCATAGTTAAAAACCGATTTGTAAAAATATTAGTCCAAATCGGTTGAAATATTATACCAAATCTGTTTTAGCTATTGAAAATCCATTTCGTGACGGTATGAATATCAACCTAGTTGAAAAGAGATTGTCATAAATTATACCCAACTCGGTAGAAATGTTCCATTCCAATCTGATGCAAAATTCTAAAGCAAAACCTGACAACAATGTTTCAACCCATTGTTTGAAATTTTTGAAAGAATTTCCAATATGTTATGAAAGGTGTTGAGTGTGCAAGTGCCTAACCGGCAAAATGCTCCACTCCTTGTTGTAATTGCAGAAAATCCACACTGATGTTGATGGAGATCAAATAAAACATGAGGAATTTGATCTTGAGAAAACCAGAACAAAGAAAAAATTGGTTCCAAATCTCGGAACACCTTTTTTAAACATGCACGTGCAACCGAAGCACGTGCAACTTTTCCAACAATAGATCGGTGCATGCAACACATGGAATCGAGGGAATCAGAACTTTTTTTTTCAAAATGGTGCAGTTTTACATAAAGATTCTCTTAGAACTTATAAGACTATATAATTCGCGATAGGAATTGGGAACGACGACTAAACCCTATTATATTAATCTGAGGTTGGTGCAACGCATTATTCAGCTCGTCGTCGATTATATAGTAAACCTTCGAGAAAATTTAAGTAAAGTGTGCTCCGTTCAAGTTTTTAGAAATTCATTTACAAATTGTTCCTTTATATAAAATGGTATCTGGTGTTGTATACTTTGAGAAATTGGAAACGGATTACCGCTAATGAGAGCTCTTGAATCGGCGATTAACTGTAATGGAAGTTCCGAGAAACTTTATATAGTATTGGATCATAACGAACGGTTGTGATTGAAACTATGGTTTGCTATATGCACAGTGGATAATCGCAGATTACTACCTAATGATCTACTCATGAAACTTAACTGAAGTTTTATGCCATTTAAGATCGAACATTCTGACAATGAAAATTTTCATATAAACTTAGTTGAATAGATTACAAAGTTTGGATTACGTCAGCAATTTCTATAAATTCAATACAATAATGTCTCTCTCCATTAGCACGACGAATTAAAAGTCGTGTGTTGCTGTTTGTGACGTAACTCTTATTAAGGTTTGACTTATCAATTGACTTATTATTAACTATTATTTCTAAAATATTCAATTCTAGAAAGTGAAAGTTTAAAACACCGTCACAAAACTTGCGCGAAATACACGTTACTAAATTATTTGAACATTTGCAGAGGGATTGCAAAGTTAAGTTTTGAACACGTTAATTTTAATTAAAGGAATTCTACAAATACAACGTATAAAATGTACAAAACTTCACACATGTGTATATACATGTAGTGTAAGTATGATATTGTTTTAAAATAAAAGTTAGGATTTCGACTCGTACCAAATTAGCACCGGCTTTTCAGACGTATATTGTGGATTAGGGCTCCAGTGTAATAATATTAGGACAAGCCGCTTTATTAGGACCCAATAAGCAAAAACAAAATGCAGAAATTAACATTATAGTTGAAGTCCTGTATTAAGATCGGTAGAAGAGATATTAATTGAACGTGTTTTCATTAAGTTTTGTATGCATATTTGAAATTTTGTTCACTGCCTTATGGAAAGTACAGATAATGGGACCCCATTTCATTTACTACGATGTGGTCCCATTATCCAAAACGTCTACTTTCGAGAAGAAGAACATTTGCGGTAAGCCTTTAATTTCCACGAATTTCTCTAAATGTTCCTTGGAGAAAGCCAAGTTGACCTTTTATAGTCATGTCCGTGTGATTGATTCGCCAGTTTTAAATAGCCCAAATAAATTTGGCGGACAAATGCCGCAAAAATCTGCAACAACGACCCCCAATGACCCGCAGCACACATTTGCCAAAAATAAAACTACCATTTTCACGATTAATTCCAAGTAGCTGCTTTTTTTCAAATAAACGCGTTAGGCTTACGAGAAGAAAAAAACAGAAATTATACAATTGTTATATAGCCTAAATTCAACGTACATGTACGTGCCAGAATTGTAAAGTGGGCAGTTTTTAAATGAAGCGAGCTTATAACGCTTATCTAGGTTTATTCGACTTTTTTATAGGCTTTTAAATATCCTTGACTTTCAATGACTTTTATTGTTACATCAATTCGTTTTGTTATTGTGAAAGTTCCTTTTGAACAGAGGTTTTGTGGACAAGTGTTACTATATCACAACTTAACATTAAACTTTATACACCATATGTGTCGCTTAACAGAAAGTTTGGAAAACTTTGTTTTAGTATTTGCTGCTAGTCGCAAACAAGTTTGTTAAAAAATATGCTCGAGAATATTTATTTTAAACATGTCCATTTAAATTATAATGCTCGAGATATTAATGAATGTATACAGTAATGTGCAGCAATCTAGAAAACCCAAGAAATCCAAACAACTATTACGTTGTTTTGCTTAAGACGTTTGAACTAAATTATTTAGGTGAGCATTTAAAGATGAACTTGTACTTCTTTTTTCTATCTTACCATTATGTTTTGTCCATTTTCATGGCATAAACTGAACCAGCTAAGGCTTATCCGCTGCCATTGGCTGTTGATTTCTGGTAAATTGCCATAGCAACCAGGTGGCATTTACAATCTGACAATAGCGCACAAACTATCGCGAAGAAGTGTTCAATAGACCAACCATGACAGACGCCATTTTGTTCTAGAAAAATCCTTAATGTCTAACGGAACACATCATAGATGGCGCTGGTATTTGAAATGGAGCTGGGCATATGCAAAATATATATATTTTCAAACAAATTTATAAAAAATATTATTGTCGCATATACAGTATGTCCAATTTCTGGTATATTCACCCATATACAGTCACGTTTTAGCATAGATGGCGCTGTTATATGTAAAATCGAGCTTAGTATTTTCTTCAATGTAAACCCTTATTATTTATTACAAATCAGCTTATAATTTGTTTATCATGAACATTTTTTTTGTAATGTTCAAAAGGGAAAACTTCTGATAGGTCAATACGTGCGGATTTTTTAAGGTCTTCGATCATATTATAAAAATAGGGATTTCCATTGATGAAAATGATGTTGACCTTGATTTTCCCTATAATAGTGCCGTTTTGTGACCCCTTTCAAAACAAACAACTTATTTAGCACGAATTTTTTTTATTGCATGCTTATTTTTCACGATTTTTCAGAGAATCTTTAAAAATAGGACGACCAGTATATATTTTCCTATATAATGCACCTATATATAATTTTTGTTGGAATTTCAGATATTTTAAAGCATTGAATTTATTATTGTTTATTTAGTGTATTGCTTATGAGACCGAGGCCCGTTGGCATGTACTTGAATTTTAATCACATTATAAAAGTCGAGAATTATGCTTGAATATGCTGGAATTTCCTCGGAAAGTTTTTGTAGAATATTGTGTCAATTAGTCGTTGAAAATTAAAAGAAAATGCCTCGAAATCCTTGAAATATGCCTCAACAATTCTAGCAAGTTTTCTGAACACCCCAAGTCTAGTTTAGATTTTTCTGTCCCTAACCCTTTTCGCACATGGGTCTTATTGTTTTTATATGACACGAATTGTCCATAAGGCAAAATTGCTATAAGGTACGTGCACCTTGTACACCTAATTTTTTAATAAGTTAATAATTACTAGGAGGATGCGAGATGAAGTTAAAGGGATGAGTGTGGTTTTAAGCTAAGACTCGGGCCGTCGTTGCATTGTTTCTTTTTAATTGGAGGATATTTTTTTTCAAATCATAAACCTACTAACCCAATATATACGGTTGAAGGCTCGTCTGACAAAATGAAAGGCGAAGAAAACGAGCAATTTGGCGTTAATTAACGACTTTCTAATGAATGGACGGAAGCCATGCAAAGGCGAGATATTACGACGGACGAAACGATTATCTTCTAATTACACGTGTGGAATACCCCTCTTCTTGCCAAACAAATATAGGAGGGTGAATGGCAGACAAAAGCATTTCTATATACCATGGCTTCCAGCTACCAATTTTCGCATTATTTTAGTGAAGGTGAGGACGTAATAACGAGCCATCCAAACACCAATTAAGGGACGTTCAAGTATGATATCACACGTTTTTATCATTAGTTTATCGTAGCTATGGTACTCAAAATGCGATGAATAACTTAAGCACAAGTTTTTCAAATAAAGCAAGTTTAATTTAACATTAATTAGCAGAACAATCGAAAGAGAATTCAAAACACGAATTCGAACAACAAATTCCAATTAAGAAGAACAGCACGTGCACGTGACGCGCGGGAAGGCGTTCCAATTTCAACAAAATGGTTTCCATAGTTTTCATAAATATGGGCATGGCCCTTTATAATTTTTTCCATCCCAGGAGGTTAATGGAAGCGACCAATGTTACAATTTATCATGTTCAAAATTTACCCAAAATATCCCAGATACTGACACTGACAGTTGCACTGAGCCTTCGATCCACATACCCATAGATATCGAATCCGTTAACCCGGATACATACTTAATTTGAACTTGTGTATATTTAAGGATTTTTATCATGAAAAGTAAACCAACATCGTCACCGGACGAGCAAATATAATGTTGACGCTTTTTTTTTAAAAAAAAACCTAGACCTATTTGAAAATCATTCGAGTCAATTTGATGCTGTTGAACCTTCGTTTTATCAACTCTGAAAAGTGGTTAATAAAATTTGATATCGAAAGCAATTCGATGACGTAAACATTCACAACCCGGATCTTTCATCTTCAATCTTCAACTTCATATATGGCAAAAACAAGCTCAAATCAAGCTTCGTGTCGGTTTTATCAGATTGAAAACAATTATATAAACATCATTTTCAGTCTCCTTATTAGGACTCAAGATGGCGGGAGAGATAGGACCTTATATGGAGATACTATGGACATGTACTCGGATGTATAGGGTCATAAAGAGGGGCAGATTGCATCTACAAATAATCGTTACTGGGAGACAAAGGGCCCAGCCTACCTTCTAACTACTGTATAAGGCTATCATTTCAATTTTATAAGAAATAAATAACATTTTCAAAAAATACATGAGTGTAAAAAAATGGTGCAATTCAAAATTTACGAAATAAATGTATATTTTTAGTAGTTTAAGTAGTTTTAGTGTCAGTGTACTTGGAGTGCATATTACTGGCAGTGTACAACCCATACTAACTGTTCTTACAAATTGTTATAATTGCATTTTTAAATTGTTTTAAATTTTAAATAAATGGTGGTGGAAATATTTAAGAGGACCACTTACAATCGGGCAAGCTGACGTCGTGGCCAGTCCACCACTGGTAATTTATGGTGATTACATTGACACATATGATCATTTATTGACAAAAATGCCATATGTATCCAATTTCATACATATATCATTTCTCCACCTGGGCTTGTCAAAATTTTAAATCCATTTATTAAAAAACTTTGAATTTTTGTTTTTTCAGTGCTCAACTTTCGCGCGCCCTGTACACGTGTTAAGCCCATTGTAACCCAAGTAAAGCCAAACGTAATGCACTTAGATCTGATAGCAGATTTAATTGCATTAAAAATCGATACATCAACTTAGTGAAACTCATGCACACCGTAAACAAACAACAACAAAAACATAACTCAACAGTGAAATTTCGCCAAGTTTGTCCCCCTGGTGGCGCTGGCCACCAACAACAGGTGGGCACGCGTGGGGGTTACGTCATGAACGCCCCCACGCGGCAAAGCGAATAATTGTTAATAGATGGCCACGTTGACGAGTCTCTCTCTCTCCCTGTTCTCCCATCGCCTATTATTAACAGTTGTTGGTAGAAAGTGGCTCGATTAGGGAAGACCAAAGGCAATGTTTGCCAACATAAATAACGAGTGGGTGGCGACCGAAAATAACAACAGACAACCGTGCATGTATTCACAATTACGTCACTTCATAACGCCTTCCAAAAACGACCGTCTCCACGCTAGGTGGCGATTATTTGGGACTCAAAACGCATTAATAAAACTTGCCTTAAATGTTCCCCGTCATCGTATACTGTCTGCGATGACCCCATGAGCCACGCTGATCTCTAGATCACTTAGATCATGTTAGGACCTTGAAGCGATGATTGATGGCGAATACGTAAATGCCGATGTCCTTGCGTGGCGAAAACCATACAGTCTAGCACTAAGGCGAAATTTTAATTTTACGACGTTAAAAAAAAGAGTCCAAAATCTCTTCTCTATATACTCATTACGCGCTATCGTTTTTCCTCCGCCATCTTGAATCGGGCAAAGATCGATCAATGAAATCGAGATTCTGACACCCATATCACAATTCCTTTGAAATCATCCGCTCTCGTAGTGTGCCATATCGGCGCAATTGATGACGGCATTTAACGATATGGTTACCTTGATCTGTACAAATATCACTATTGGTCGCCATCTTTATTTGGTGTGGTTTATGGGAGAATAACTCCGTTTCAAGATGGCTGCCATTTTTAAATAATTTATGGATACTCGCCAGAGGTAGTTTTCTCGTTCGGATAGTCATCGTAATAACTTCCCTGGGATATTCTGCGATACGTGATAGCCTACTACTAGGTCTAGGTTCATATTTCTGGTGTTTTTCACGTATTACTTAGTATACGTCTATGTTTTCGGGTATAGGGTGTAAGTTCACTGTCACTTAGGTTCAGTGGCACTTAAGTGAGTCATTTACTTAGGCAAGGAATCGCCAAGATCGAGATAGGATCGAAATAGAACTTCCAATTGCAGATAGTGACCCGTATACGAAATATCCAAAATCTAAATTTCTATTGGATGTATTTAGGGCGCACTATAGGTGGGGTCCTCTTAATTTTGGCCCAATTTTCTTCTGGTAGACCCAAAGGGGTTTGAGCAAAAATTAAGCCTAATGAAATGCGCTGACCATCGACTGAAAGTGGTTTGACATCGCATGAAAAGCGTTCAATTAATTACCCGATTAAATTTGATCGACAGAACGCCGTGTGTTCTACTTGGGCTCGCGTTGCATGCCGGGATATGTGAGCCACCAAAAGTACTTTTTCGTGTTTCGCCATCAGGGACATTGGGGCACGTGGACGGATTAAGCCGTCTGCTAAGTCCGCTCTCATCCTTAATACAAGATTCAATCATTAACAAAAACATGCTGTTTAGGAACGTTCCAAAATTCATAGACAGTGGATCCAAGTTTTAAAAACGGACGAAAAACCTGTAGGCAAAATACACTCAAAATGGAGAATGGGGCCACTGGATTGTAGGACCCTGACATTTTCTGTAAAGTCTATAAAGACATCGGTACACCTGTTGACCCTCAGCGGCACAACTAGTGTCACAAGTGCAGCAGCTCACCGGTTGAAAAAAAAAACCTGGCATTTGCAATGTTAGAATTTGTATTTCTTTATATTT
>JAUJYV010003106.1:0-10805 GCA_033995625.1 Ophyiulus pilosus | reverse complement strand
CCCCTACATATGTTAGGATTTTTTTGCATGAATATATATGTCGGGTAAAAATGACCCCCAGGTTGGTACTTGTGTGATCGAAAGGGGGGTTGGTATCTGAGGGTTAAGGAATGCGTATCTCTTTGTGCGGCCAATGGGACTTCTATCGCCACCTATGGCAAGCGGTCCCTTGCACTCAACGTTGGCCTTCGTCTTACACTTAATTGGAATTTCCTCATTGCTGAAGTGAGACAAGCCTATCATCAGAGCCAATTTTCTGAGGCACGTTGGTTTGCTTGTCAACCTGAGGGCTTGCTCCTTGGTCGACACTGCAACATCCCGCACTACCATTGGCTTTCTACCAGCTCCACAGTGGGACTTCGTTTGGTTCATCACGATCAGTGGTATGATGAACTGCTTACTCAGTTCTCCACTCTCATCCAACCTCATCTTCCGTCGATTATCACCAGCTTAATACAGTTACAGTTCCAGACCGTTATTGTTCCACACATTAAAGGCTACTTAATGTCTCGCAGGTGCCATTATCTTCTCCATTATCGATCTCGTCAAGGCCTTTCATCAAGGCCTTGCCAACACCGCAGTCATCACTTCATTCGGCCTGTTTGAGTATTCTCACATGCCATTTGGACTTTGGAATGTTTCACAGGCCTTCCAATGTCTCATTGACAGCATTCTCTGCAGGCTTGACTTCTGCTATGGCTACCTTGATGACATCCTGGTGGCTTCTCGTTCTCCTGATGTACATCGTGTGCATCTTCATCTGCTGTTTACTTGCATGTACAGGGTCATATACAGGCCCTAATAACTAACATGATGAAACAGGACAAACTAAATCCAATGGACCTATTTCTCACAAAATGCTTATGTTGAGTGCAAACTTCAACTATTTCAATGCGGCCACACTTGCACATCCACTCCTCAATGCTACATTGGCACTCATGGTTGATGCTTCTGACTTTGCCATGAGTGCAATGCTCAGTCAACTACCACTGGCAACAATCAAGGCCCTCTGGCCTTCTACTCCAAGAAGTTTAGCGATGCTCAGAAGTGTTAATGTACCTACGACTGCAAACTCCAGGCCGCCTTTTTCTGCTGTGAAACCCTTCCGCCAATTCATTTTTGTCATACAAAAATGCATTGACTTCATTACCACCCCAAGATTGCCAGCTGGAGTTTGTCTCAGTTCACTACAGACATTCAACACGTTACTGGATCTGACCCGTTCTTACACTGGCCTGCTCAAACATGTGTCAATGCAAGAAACAATCATCCACTATTTTTTGCAATGCCCGCACTGACCATCCACATCTTTGGGTGCCGCATCAATTTTCTCGTCAGATATTAGACTCCTGGCTCACAACCTGATCGTCATACAACATCTAAGCTGGTTTCCACTTGCTTCGTTTGGCCTTCAATCTGTAAGGACTGCATTGCCTGGGCCCACGCATGCCTCCTGTGCCAACATTCTAGGTGCACCTGCACATACACAGCCAGGTTGGCAAAATACTGCCGCTCTGTGCTCGCTTCGAAGAAATACACATTGACCTGATTGGCCCGCTCCCACCTAGCAAAGGTATATTGTTCATTTACTAACATACGTTAATCGAAACAAGTTGGCCCGAGGCCATTCCCATTCCAGACAAAATGGAAAATACCGTGGCAGGGGCTTTCTTCAGCAGTTGGATCACAAAATATGGTGTTCCCCTGCGTGTCACCACAGATCAAGGTAGAGAATTTGACTCTGACCTATTCACCTGCAATGGCAAGTTCTTGGGATTTTCCCACATCTGTACCACTGCATATCATCCACAAGCAAACATCATGGTGAAGAGGTTCCATCAGCATCTTAAAAGTGGACCTTTGTGTCACGAAGGTGTCTCGTGGTCTATGGCACTTCCAGCTGTGCTCCTCAGTATCCGCTCTGCCTAGCATGAAGATTTCGGTGCTTCAGCTAAGCTCGTCTTTGGCAGCCCTGTTGATCTCCCTGTGGAATCAGTTCCCCCGCTCGCCATATTTGCATTGTGTCATCTTCAACTTTCACCACCTATCCGTCAATCATCAAGCCAGCTCTCCTTTCTTCCTATCCAATGATCTTGCCACCTGCACCCACATTTTTCTGTGGTGTGATCATTTACACCTAGCCATGGATCAACCATACGAAGATCATACAAAGATCATCATCCTCTGCCGTACATGAGATGTCAATGTTGCAATTGATCGTGTTGTTCGATCCTATTCCTGTTCCAGTGGTCCATCAATGTGTCTTCCTCCCACGTCCACTCCACCGCCCACTATTCGCGCATCTGCACCGCCTTACCCAGCGGTTCATCTTCCCAAGCCACCACCCGTCGGTGCACAACCGTACATACCTTGTCCATTACCTTCTCAAACTATGCAAGCCCATCATGCTTCACTATTGCCTAAAGGCATTCTTCAACCATGCCCTTCCTTACACTCAGTCATGATCGCTGTGTGCAGTTTGCTCCGCCACGTAGTATGCCACATGCTCTTGTCGGCAGGTTAACCTCCCTCCTCGGTATCGTTAATCACTGGGGGAAGTACTGTGGCATCCCTCACCATTTGGTGGCACCACCTTACATGCACATGTATGTCACCTGTCACCAGGGTCGCCACCTGTCAAGCATGTTTTCCTGCTTTTTCTCTTGCCTTCTTTTCCCTCTCTTTTACCATTGTCTTTCCACTCTTTCTATGCTATTTTTCCTGTTCTTTTTCTTCTCTCTTTTGCCCTCTTTCCTTCAGTTCACCCTAGGTTCTCCTCGAGGCAACATAAGGATTATGGACTCAACTTTCAAACAATCAATTTACTAATTGGTTCATTCAAATTTATGCTATGCAATTTTAATTTTGTATGCTTATATCAAAGTAGCATTTTAGCTATTAAATCAATTTCACAACTCCAAACCAGTTTCCACGAAAATCATTTTAGCTTTCATCAGTAAGTACCATTGGTGGTTCTGATACCAACAAGGGTGGTACAGTGGCCCTTATTCAAGGACTCTAGAGTAGAATAAAACTTGCATGTGCCTAAGAGTTTACAGTAATGTGGGGGTGATCTTGTACTCCTAAGAGTAATTCCTAGGATAATCTGGAGAAATAATCTGAGTTCATCACAGATTGTTATCCAGGACCAAGGATTCTCGTTCCCTGATCAGTTAAGGAGGTTAATAAGGGGCTTATCCTCTTCAATTAGAGATTCCCCTTATTGCTACATGTAGGATGGGATTGCTGTACATGCGCAGTTAGGGGCAGGTTTGTTAAGCAAATAAAGAAATATTAAGTCTACGCACCAGTATACAAAGTAACTTTTAAAACACCATTAACAGATTGAAAAAGAGAGCTATCAGTCATAGGAAACCATTTAAAGATAATTATTTCAGCATTAAATAATTTTGCAGTTGCATAAAAATGTTATAATAAACGGTTTAGTAAATTACACTACCTTATTTAGAAATGATTGGCCCTCGACATTTTTACATACTAAAGTTTAATGACGATAAGACATAAGTAATTAGCAATGTATGTGCATATGGAGATTTATTCACAGACTAATATTACTTGCAGTTTACTATTGGTGCAGCTATCACCAAAGAGATTTAATATTATTTATGGATCAGGTCGTCACAAGGCCCACACTGCACGAATGGCGTTGGCGAGGCCGATGTCATTGTAGTTGAATAGGCAAAGGCTAGCAAAAGCTAGGATGGAGAAGCCATACAGGGCGCCCATGGCAACTTTGGGGATAAACGCTCCGAAAATGCTTGGCCGAACATAGTCTTGAACTACTGCTTCCAAACCCCTGTAAATAAGACAAGCACACTTTTCTATTTTGACTTATTTAACAAATCTATTAGTCAGAAGCTTTGGCACAACTTCAGTACTGACCAGGTGGCGTGCATTATCAGTGAGAATGATAGAGCACTGTCCAAGATGGGGTTCGGGAATGCCAGAGCCGCAGGAATGATGCCCATTAATCCAACTGTCAAACCTCGTTCGGCTGTCCAGTGTTTTGTGTGGTTGTGCTTAGCCACATCTGAAAGTCAAAAGAGATTGAATAAAAATGAAACTGAAAGGGAATCTGCTCATTATACCGTGGATTCAGTTACAATGTGGGGATCTGGTGATTTCCTCGTACTGCGAATAATGCGGCTCTACATTCAATACTGCACAAAACTCGTGTTATAGCATGCCCACTTTATGTTTTCACTCCCAAATGATTCGTTAATATTTGTAGTTATTTCGTTCTGTTTGCAAAAAGAAAAGCTAGTGTCTACATTAGCTAACACCAAACCAGTGTTTTTCAACTGGTGTGCCATGGAAGTTTATGGGAAGGACGAAAATTTGCCCTTTGAATGCTAATTCTTCAGCATTCTTGATACTACAGATACTACAGATTTGATACTGTGACAATTTGGCTCCTTATTTAGTATGCCGCAAGAATTTTTTTACCATTTTGTATGACGTGAGTTATGAAAGGCTGATAAATACTAGACTAAACCATCTTAATTTGTTTCCGCTATCTTTTTTTTCATGTCTCAACAGTCCCAGTGGATGATTGAAGCCTAGGTCGACAATTCACTTCAGTATTCTGCCCAACCCAGGACTGATACAGCAAGAATACAATTTATTGAATATCTAAATGCTGGTGGTTGAGTGGTTACACGCTTGCCTAGCTAGCGACCATAAGGTGTGATGTTGACCCTACCGTGGTCATAATCTGCAGTGGTAATTTTTACGGATGGAAAAAATTCCAAAGTAGCGGCTATCTCTGAGGAATTTAAACCGAGAACCTGTGTATACTGTTGCACTTTAGAGACCCTTAGAAAGAGGGTGGAAAGTCTCTCGTAAGCTCAATTTCCAGGTAGGAGATAAAGGCTCATACCCTGGCGTTGGTGTTTAACCCTAGTGTTTAAGAAATAGGCCAATGTTAAAATCACCAAACAAACAATCAACATCTAATTTCCCTTTATTTTGTTGAGGATAATAAGAGAAAAATCTGTGAAATGTAGCCTACTAATCGAATACGCAATGGGATTTACGATGTCGTAAAAATAGTACATCATCTTTGGTTATTAAACAATCTTTTCAAAAGAGGGATCATCATGCATGCATATCATCAGACACTTATCGCCACCCAATGGTAAGCGTACGTCTTTATACTGACCTTAAATGCAACTTGCGATAAGGGAGGAGCATGATTACAACTGCCAAAGCGTGTTCGCTCTATTATAGACCTGTTACCGGACTAAAGATCACCCAACTCGACACCAGTATGTAACTATGCGCGGGTTCGGATGACCTTTAGTTTGGTCACAGATCTACAATAGAGCGTACACACCTTGGTAGTTTAAATCAGCAGAGAGTTTGAGCCAACCAACGCCTTAACGTTAACCTTAACGTTAACGGCGGAAAGGGAGGAGCCACGGACTTAACTACGTTCAGTTAATTCATTGGATAGTCATGTCAGTGGATCTCCTTTCCCGCCGTTAACGTTTAGGCATTGCCTGGCTCAAACTCTCTAATACCGAGCTAGGTGGTTTAGTAGTAACGCTATCCGACTGGCAATCGGGAGACTCAGGTTCGAATCCCGACTGGGTCGGCTACTCTGACTGTGGTTTTCGCGGTTTTCCACAGTTGTTTCCAGGCAAATGCCGGGGTAGTTCCTGTAAAAAATCGGCCGCGACCGTGCTCCTTCCTCTTCTACCTTCTCTATCCTTGGACTTGAGTTTATTCTGGATCTGGGGATATATCCCCAACATTGTTCAGGCTCTCTATGGCCATATATGTCTTTGGGCCTTTAAACTTTAACCAACCAACTAACCAACCAAACTCTCTAATGCTAGCTCCTTCACTTCCCAAAAGTTTCATTTAAGTTCAGTATAAAAGGTATGTTTACAGTTTGGTGGCGATAAGTGTCTATTCACCTGCCAAACGCACTTTGGCACAGGTTGTAATCAAACACTGACACTCGAATTTGTTTTTGTTTTTTTCAGAATGATTAACGTGAATCACCTGTGGACGAATATGCTTTCGGCACCGACATAGGAAGGAGGTGGGCGCTCAACGCAGGTAAGGTCAAAGTTTGATCATGAGCCACCCTGATAAGCTGTAATCCACTCACTTGGAAAAAAGAAACGCTGAATTAATTTACATGCTACTGAATTGTATTCGAAATCGATTTACGAGGGGTTTAATGGCTCACCTCGACCACTGCGGCGCAGCATTTGTGCCACCAAACCTGCCATCATTGACCTCTAAAATTCTCGTCTCACCAAGCTTATTTGTTCTGATTCAGATGTTCTGGGAAACCTAGGAATGCCTGCATGCAGATTTACGCCGTCAGAGGCGCTGTCAGCATGTCTCAGTGACCGCTAATTTTGAAAGTCATGGCGAAAAGCAAGAAAATAATAGGACAAATTTAAATTTAGATTTTATTTTTGGTTAGTTTTATTTGCGACTCTGTTTATTTTAACCAACTGTATACCTTCACACTTTGAACAATTAAACAGAAAGAAAGTTAATACTGGATTAAAATATGTACAGGTACGTGTAACTAGTCTTGCTTGTTGCATAATTTTAAAAATATCTAAATTTGTTCATTTTACTACATGTACATTTTTTGACCTTGCCTACATATACCAATTAAGTAGGAAATTCATCTCCAACTGAAGACAATTTCAAATTACAACGTGACACGTTAGACTCGAGATGAAAGTAGATAGCTGCCCAGAAATCACAGACCATCGAGGAGGCCAGGTATCACAAACCAAGGCTTTAATAAATGTAAAAGGTACTTAAATGCATCATGATAATAAAACACTCAAGAGAAAAACCAGGATTCATTAATTGATGGGCAATATACTGCACCTGAAAAATAAAATTAATAAAATAAGTATACTCAAAAACAAATAGAGAAGCAGTGCTACAAAAGAGTTTAACTTACCCTAACAATCCCTTCCCAGACCACTGTTTGGGTATCAAACCCAAATGGACGTTGGTATCCTCACGACGGACAAGTATACTAACAGGGCGCTGGAAAAAATGAGAAGTTGGTGACTATGAGGTAGAAATTACATTTTTTCCACCTTTTGATTTGATTCTCAGATCAATATAAACTTGGCAGGCCTCTTGAAAATGCACCAAATTGTATTTTTTGAGTGTATACCTTTTCTGATTTAAAAATGTATATATCAAAAATTGTGCTATTAAATGTTTGAAAACTTCCTACCAAGACAATACATGATCCTAATCAAAATAAATATCAAAAAATATCCAATGGTTTGGATGCGTTTAAAACTGCTCGTTTTGTCAATTTGTCAAACTTTCTGGAAATTTGCTTGACACCTTGATGTGAACGCTATTAAACATACCCCGATACTGTGCTGCACGACGCCTGCGATATTTTGCATGTTAGTGAAGTTCTTCGGATTTACTGACCCAAATTCCAAAATTAAGTCATTGACAAGCAATCCCTGCAAGTACAATGTTATTCCAAATGCTCGAATTATAATGAATTATTTTATATCAAATACTGTTCATTTCAAATCAATTAAAATTTCCATACAGCTTCCTCAGCTGGGGAACCCGGTGATATTGACTCAACCCTGGCAAATGGCTCCAGCACTTCTTTACTGACTTTGGCTGTAGGGTTTCCTCCAGTCTTCATGTCAGTTTCCCGATTTGCAGCATGCAACTCGTGAAGAGCCATCTCGATTTGATTCATAATCGATTTGTGGTCGTTCTGCAAACCTAAAGAATATTTGAAAATCAGATAATTAAATCAAAGTTCAATTATGAGCATTTGACATTTTTGACATTTAAGAAATAGCTTCAGTAAGTTCATCTGTGATAGCTTTTATTTTCCCTTAATTTCATCAAACTTTGGTGTTAAAACCATTTGAACGCGCGCAATTCCACGTTTAATCCTATGCCAATGCATTTTATCAAATCCAAAACTTGTCATGGTATGATGATAACTTGAACTCACATATTATTTCATGTCTGGCATGCCTCACAGTGCAGATGTCAATGTCGCTCCTAGGATAGCCTTCAGGGTCCACCAGAGATTCCTGCATACCGACATTCTGTTGCTGAAAAAAAACCGTTTATTTATTTCCAAACTTTTGTTTTCATAGGCAGCTGTCAGGTCTGCCATTTGGCTGGACTTGAATAAATCATGGAATCACAGTATAGTTACGGTTCATCATGACATGGTGTTCTGTGAGATTTTACAGGCAATTGAAGCTGTGACACTCTCAAGGTAATACGAATAACAGACTTACGCTCTGTAAAACATCCTGATATGTCTTAATTTCGGCTTCGATCGCATCTTTTTGTCTCATCAGCTGGAGAACAGCCTCTCTGGAAACAGCACCATTACCCGCCATGTCAGTAGAATGATGAGAATCTATTTCGAGATGGCGCTGTTCGACAGCCAAAAATACACATTGGATATCCACAGTTCTACAAACAGGCGCTAGATGGCAGCACATCACAGCCGTTAGCAGAGCGCCGTACCGGTGCATCATTCGCATAGGAAGCGACGCTACGAATTACAACACGTGTTTGCTGGTTTATTTGAACAATGGGAAGACCAGGTAAATGTTTTTCTAATGCTATTATTATGCCAATATCACTAAATTGTTGTTAATATAATAATCTATGCTCATAATTTTTCCGTAAAAATATTCACGCCGGATTGGGTAATTAGATTTAATCGTTACTTCTCTACGTGCGAGTGTTAGGCATATGTAGCCCCTAATTTATTTAGTGCTTGATTCAATTTATTCATATTTATGGAATATTTATTGACATCGTAGAAACCGGCAACTGTTCTAAACGAATTTGGCAATCTTTGTTGCTTGCATGAAATCGCGAAATATGACGACAAATACATATGTTGTTGAATAATAGTTTGTCATTCGCACTGTTTATTCGTATATCATGGCACTCTTATGGTGAAGACCGATCTAGAGTGGCGTTTGAGGAACGGCCGTAACTTATTCAATTTGTTAAAAAAATATAAATAAAAGTAATACAAACAAGTCAAACTTGCACTGTCGTGCCGTCCAACAACCTAATTATTAATCGCACCCCTTTCCCCACCACATGATCTCATCATCATTTTACGTCCGACTCCGAATATTTGAATGATAATTTTTTACAAAGGTTGCGTTCTGCTGTGGTGAAAATGTTCCCTTTTTGGTAGGAAATACCCTAGGTGATAGGCCATTCCATGTAAGAAAGGCTTGTTTGAATTCAGTAAAGATGCACTCGACAATTTGTAAAAATCCAACATCTGTAAACTTGAACGAAATTGAGGAAATGCGTGTATAGAAAGTTGGGGAAGATACTGGTTTTATTTAGCTTGAAGGAAATTTTGGACCGAGCGAGTTTGACCATTCGTTCAAAGTTTGGCAAGCAAACAAAACTTGAACTGACATTTTTGACATTTGGCGTCGAAACAGGGTCTCGACCGGGCCTTACTCTATGATGATGATGATTATCATTTGAGAAAGGAATCAAAGGATATTTGTTAGCTTAATAACCTTGCTTTCTGTCTCTAATGATTCAACATATAATCTATATCTGATATGATCTGACCGTAGTCTCGTGTGTGGTTGAAAAGCCAAAATGAGTAAAACATAAGTTATACGATTAATCTTTTTCAGGCTTTTCACCAGCGGGTGGTGGACGAGGAGGATTCGGAGGACGAGGCGGAGCTAGTAGAGGAGGAGGAGGAGGCGGGTTTGGGGGCCGTGGGGGTGGCGGTGGTTTCCGTGGTGGACGTGGTGGTAAGTAGTTTAAGAAAATACGTCTATTTTTTCGAATCTGTCAATGCTGTCATATTTTTAAGACGTTAATTATACTTTCAGGACGAGGTGGCTTTGGTGGAGATCGTGGTGGGTTTGGCGGTGGTGACCGCGGTGGTAGAGGCGGCCGTGGTGGGTTTGGCGGAGGACGAGGTGGAGGAGGATTCCGTGGCCGAGGCGGAAGAGGTAAATATGTCGTTCATTTGTCAAATTGTGCCGATTTATTTCAAGACATTACAACCGCTAAACATTTCTGCTGTCAATGAACAGGTGGTGGTGGAATGCGCGGTGGAAAGAAAGTGTTCGTCGAGCCACATAGGCACGAAGGTGTCTTCATTGCTCGTGGCAAGGAGGATGCCCTGGTTACCAAAAATATGGTGATCGGTGATGCCGTATATGGTGAAAAAAGAATTGCAGTAGAGGTAATTTTTTTAAGCTTTTTATTTGAACGGGGAAGATAAGTGTTTCTCAAACGATAATTTATATTTCTGGTTATTAACAGGAGGAGAATGTTAAGATGGAATATCGTGTGTGGAATCCGTTTCGGTCCAAATTAGCTGCGGCAATTTTAGGAGGAATCGATAATATTTATATGGGTCCTGGATCCAAAGTTTTATATTTGGGTGCTGCATCGGGAACCACCGTATCTCATGTCTCTGATATTGTTGGACCGGTATGTATTCATTGAATGATAAAAATATTAGTACCAATGCTTGGTTAATCAGAGGAAGACCAAATCCAGAAATCTTTTGTATACAATTTAAAGAAAATACAGTGGAACCTCGCTTAACGTGCACCTCGAATAACGAGTGATTCGCATAACGAGCAATATAAATTTTTAAAAAATGACTCGCTTAACGAGCGACGTGGATAGGGGAATTCCCGAATTGTGCGATGTAACTTTTCGTGCCATTGCTACTTCAGTCTGTGTTTAGAACTTGTTGCGCTAGCACATTTTTCCAAACTTGTGATCAG
>JAUJYV010003105.1:0-10808 GCA_033995625.1 Ophyiulus pilosus | reverse complement strand
CATCTAATCACTTATTTGAAAGCAATTAAAATTAACCGATCTTATAAGCCGAAAGAATTAGGTAAATTAATGAACGAGCCACTTACCCCTTATGATGCGAGATGAGCAGAACACATGTTTGAAATTCACTTTACTGAAAAGAATATTTAATAAAAAATCAGATCCACGGTAATGTTTTCGGCTAGTTGGAAATCATTGTTTACTTTTTCTTAAAAAGGATCAACGAGGGTGTCCAGGAAAACAAAAATGTACCGCATTGTACAAAGCATTGTACTTTTTTAACAGCTTGTTCATTTCTGAGATCCAGGTAAAACCAGGTAAAACTACCCAACATTAATTATGCAACTACAAATATTCCTTGATCTGTACTTGAGGATGAGGTCGAGTTTTTATTATATATATATATATATATCAGACATTAACCAATGTCTTAACATTAATATTTGTAGTTGCATCCATATTTTTAAACACAATTTCAAAACAATAAATCATAATCCACGTTCGCTCATAAACAATTCTAAAAAAATACTTTCAAATAAAGTTTGTTTTATACTTGTTTAACACCTTTCTAACAAAGTAAAGTGTTAATATAATCACGTAAAAACTTTATAAAACATTATATTTTCCAGTTTACCTATTCACTGTATTATAAATGTGAATTGTGGAAATAACTGTGGAAAAAGGGCTGTTTTCGAAATAAAAAATTAAGGAACAGTTTCATTTTCATTATAAGCCCTTACTCCTATAAAGTTGTAAAGCAACTTTTAAAAAAACCCCAGGTGGTCATAACATTAACTTATTTACCTTTGATTGCATTCCACATCCATTGGGACTTTTCCATGCAACATCTCGATGCAATTGTTTGGCACAGAAAGATGAGGTTGCGAGCTACATGTTCATGACGAGTCGTCATTGGAGCTCGAAAGCAAGCCATATTGGTTATAAAAAACAAGGGGCCTCTTAACCATGTGTCTTCTAGGTGGCATTGCGTCCATCCTTCGCCTTTTTCTGTTAGTATGCGTGATGCCAGAGCTCGTACTGGGTACGGGCTCATCCTCTGAAGTTGGACTTATATCCACTACATCGATTTCCGGTGAGCAAGGTGGAATGGGAGATTCTGGCTTAGCGCTTTCTGCATTATCAGCTATTTGGCATATGAAATCCGACGTAAGATCTGTCGAATTAGCGGGGCTATAAAATCGATATGTGTCAGATTCTGAACAATTCCAGAAACGGTAACGCTGTCATAATTGAACCATTAAGCATCCCCAAAATTAAAATTATCCATACCTCTTCTGTATCACACAATCAGCTGAATTCACGGGTGATTTTTGACTATGCGGTTGCGTGGAACATTCGACTAGAAAGACAAAGCACACAAAATTATAAGAGGTGACCGAGAATTCACCAATGTTGCAACATTCTAATATAAAAGTCAAATCAAAAACGCACTGGTCACAACATCCAAATCTAGCAGTGCTTTTTGAAGAGCTTTTTCGATCGAAACCAGTTGACCGGTGCTTGATTTTAAACTATTCAGGAGAATGCCAGCTGCCGGACTACTTGACTCTGACAGTTCCTTTGAAATGTTGCCCAGTACAATCTTTTGAATTAAAGAAATACATTAAAGCGAGATCTCTCAGACGTTCTCTGAGCATACACTAATATGAAAGTCTCGCATACATGTTCGACTTTAGTTGTCGGAAGCATCGATGCCACGGCGTCTAAGAAACCTGCAAAAAGTTCCTTCAGTTCGCCTACGTAATTGTCCCATTCGTACACGAGAAACTTCTTGTAATAAGCCAAGAGGTTATTTCTGCTGATCATCAGGTGAAATAGAAACAATCGGCAGTTTTCATGATCCCTGCGAATCAGCTCGAGCGCAGATTTCTCCTGAAATTAAAATTGTAAATTGTGTACAAGTTTTAGAAGTTGTCACGGATATAATTTGACGAGGGTTTCGCCGTACCTTAATCCTGTATTTCAACATCAGTTTCTCTTCGTAATTATTCGACCAGGGAGGAAAATAGCCGTTAACCAGCTCGCTAGTTGCAGATTCCTGATGCAAACTTTGCAAGATAACCTTAAGTAGAATTTAACGTTAAGAGTATTGTACAATGCAGGGAAAACGAAAACATGACAGTTGACAAAATGCCTTTCTTACCATTAGTTTAATTTTAGTGTGTAGAGACCAGAATGCATCCAGCGAAATGGTGTCGCACCAAACAAAAAGTTTCTGCAGCACCACGAGCAGGTACTTTAATTTAACCATATTTTCAAACTGGAGAGGGTCGTCAATGTGGGTGGAGCGTAAGAACCACAGCAAGATAAACACAGTGGGCAAGCCATCCTCTGGAACCGATTGCTGTGGAGGCGATGTTCCACATTTCTTTTCATGCGTTGACTTCATTTTGTTTTGAACTAAAAAGCGTACAATTTTATGATCAATAGCGTGAAAACGAGTAGCCTTCTCTTATGGTGGGTGGTTGTCACCCTGCATAAATAAAGAATAATCGCATATCTAACACCTACATTGTTGCATGATGCTGTCCAAACCGTACTTGATGGCATATTCCAAAATCCAGCCTTTAACTTGATTTGACGTCGCCATTTCAAAAATAAAATAACAAAAGTATAAAGGTTACTTACTTCACTTTTACTATCTACCATGCATCAAATTCTTTTAACAAATACAATGGCGCCATTTTTTTTGAAAAATCCCTATGATTAGTAAACCAAATTGAATATAAACAATCAATATCGGTTATAACAGTAATAATTATAAATAGTGTACCGTAGAATTATAATATGTCAAAATAACAGATCAAGAACGACAAATATTAATTAAATTAGTGTTTTCATAGTGTCCTGTGTGACCAAACTGCCCGCTGAAAGGCGCATTTTACATATTTTCAAAATTGAGTTTTGATAAAGCGCTTTAGCTAAGAAGCTTTGCACGCTATAGATGACAACAGGGCCCACTCATATTGAATATATTTTTAATACTGTTCGTACTTAGTAATATACGGTTTTTAGTTCAAGATAATATTGATAAATTAATAAATCATATGGGAAATATTTTTTATGACATTATAAACAATTTAGGCTTTCATTTATAACAATTGGAAGCCCGTATGCATTTAAAAACTAAACCAAACTATAGGACCGTTCATAAAAATTACATGATATTTATGAAAAGTAAATGTAAATTAATTTTATACCTACATGTATAAACACATGATAACAAAAATTACTATTACTTTTAAATTAGTCTGAGTTTACTAGTTAGTTTTACAATTCAATTTACAATCTGATTAATTTTACTATCAAATATTAACTATTTTAATTTTACTATCCACTTTTTAACTAATGTAATTTTAATATCTAATTTTTAACTAATGAATGCTGAAAATATTATTTTTTATTTAACGATACCAAGCTGGACTTGAAATGCTGAGCTTAACGACCAATACAACAAAATAATTAACCACCTGAAATCAAATACAAAATTTTAATATATTCAGATATAAAGCCATACAGACAAAAAACTGAACTAGACTATGATACATAATATGTACAATATTATGTCTAATACAAGGAGTAACAGTCATATTGTTGTCCAGAAAAGAAAACAAGAAATAAGACGTACATACTACTGAGCAAAAAAAATAAAATAAAAATAATTCACAATACCTGTTAGAAAAGGTTTTCAATTTCAGACAAAGAACAAATTAAAACACATTGAACTGTGTTAGTAAAACTTGAAGCACTGTTGCCAAATATGCATCTCAGTAGCTAAATAGTTGGAATAAAAATATGGCAACTCATCATAAAATTCGTGAGAACCTATAATAATATAATTATAATAATAATAATAATAATAATAATAATAATAATGAAACAAAACACGGGAAAGGAATCAAGTATGGCTTCAGGAGGAGGGGGTAATAAAATAAAACATTTTCAAATTATATGTTGTAGTTATTTTACATAAGAACATATGTGTGTGAATTAATAATAATAATAAAAATTAAGTTAAACATTACATATAGCCTACCCAAAAGATTTTTATTGGGTTGATTTAACACAATTTATCAATTTTAAACTTTTCTCAACATATTTGACGAACTGAAAAGCGTTTAAGGGCAGGTCATTATTAATTTTAATCGAAAAATAAAAAAAATTCAGATGTGTGATGATGGTTATAATATTAATAATAATAAAAAACCAGACATTAAGCTTCCAAATAACCTTAATTATGTCCAGTTTATCAAGTCATTAATTACTATTTTGGATCAAGAATAAGATAATTATAAATTTAAATAAAGTATATTAATGTCTACATTTAATCCATTTATCACCGTTTGTGCTACATTTTCTGCGTATGCTAATTGGACATGTTTTCTGTGTTCCCCTAAATTAAAACAATGTAGTCTGATATGCACAATTAATTATTACCATATAATATAGATATGGATAAGGAAAATAAATAGCACTGATCAGTAATATGTAAAAATGTTCAGTGTATACAGAAACGTTGAATTTCTTATGTGTGCGAACATTCTTATTTTTTTACTAACGCATGTTATGGACAAGCTAAAGCCATATTAATTCAGGTACACGGGTGTCTGTTTGTATCATTGTAACTTGTCTATGACATTTCAAATTTTTACAACAATTTCGAACAAGTTTGAATTAGTTACCAGAACTACATAAATCATCAAATTATTAATCCACACGGGTCGATGATGAGCTTGTTCAGATATAAAATAAACAATCCATTAGATATCGCACGAAAAACACGTTCTCATACAGACGAGAATAGCATACTTCAAATTTAAAAACTCCAAAATCTCGAAACTGCGGTTATTATTTTTTTGCAAAATTTTCTAAAAATATAAATTTTACATTGTATACCAAATTGTGTTCTTTGAAAGGAATCAGTTGTCCGATTCAAGCTTCCTATATTCACGATATTCAAAGTGGAAATCTGGTTTGAAAAATAATATATTTCTCAAATTTACCAGTATTTTCGTATTGCTCAGCATTTAAATTACGCGATTCTCTTCTAGTATGAGTTTAAATGCATACAACTTAAAAACGATCTTGAAATAGAAAATACACCACATGGTTTGTTCATGGATTATAGAAAAATTATATGTGATTTAGAAGAGGAGCGCTAGGGTTATGGGGATTATTAATAATCGAGAATGCCCATGCATCTTCCTATGTTAGAGTACCTTAATACCGTCAAAACCGGTTACAACGAATATTATAACGAATATACCGAATTTCTCTATTTTACAGGCTAGATCAATGTCGTTTAAGACGAAATTCCATCTAATTAGACATTACACTTGCCATTAAATGTTGATGGCGGTGTTTCGATCTTTCGTTACAGCCGGCTTGCAACTGTATTTAGCGAAGAAGTGCCACTGTCACAACTTCCGAGACTGCAAAATGCGATCATTAATCGAATTTTTTTAACTAGGATTGACAAAATGTATTTGATAAGGAACAGATGCAGACATCACAGTAAAAAACGCTACGTAAAGAGTCAAGATTCCAGTAAATATTTTGGAAGCCTGCTGCTTCTCGGAAGTCGTATTAGCATCCCATTGAAAAACACATATTATAAAATAATTCCACTTTCTTATCAACACAAAGAATAGACAATTAAATGCAAGATGATTAAGGGAAATGCAAAAAAAAGCAGGTGGTGGTGTAGTTTGATAATTGTAATACTTAAAACCATAACTGAAATGGGGAAGACAAACGATTGTCAATCTTATTAATATAAGGGCCTACGAGACTAAATCAAATTTTGGAATGAATTTTTCTTTCACGGCACAGTACTCGAGAAAGTCTAGCACTGCACAAATGTAAGAAACTTCAAATTAATGTCAAAATAGTGGGTTGCATTCTTCGTTTGCAATCTCGTTAGATGTCAAAAACATGTAAAACTAATATGAGGATTAAATCTAAATAAGTTTTTGAATCGGATTTCCTCGATGGTCTTCGGCAAATCAAGTATGGGATTGCAAAATTTTAAAACAAAGTGCGCTTACTTTTTTTGGAACCGGCATTTGACAAAAATCGGGAATTATCGGTGGCCGACATTAGAGAATTTGAGACGTGATGCCACCTTGCGCCTAACACTCTTGACTTTCTTCGTCAATTTTGATAAAATAATCTGTAAAAGCAGATGTTCGGAAATTACTAAGGAAACTTCCAGCCTCGTCCGGTAATTAAAAGTCCATCTCCGTACCGAATACGTAACGCTTAGGAAGAAATCGATGGAATATTAACAGTAATAAATTATAAAATACACGTTTATGAATTGGCAGTGATGTATAGTAATTGTTGCATTCTTGCTAGTCTTTACTATAATATGGCAGGACTATTAGGTTATTAAAGGCTGCTGCGATTCACTATTCACTCCAGCCTCTTCGCATTACTGACTGACAACAATCGAATTGACAGCCACTAGATGTTCATGGCACCTACAGAAATCAAGCAAATATTAATAAATTTCAAACTGCAATTATTACAACACCATATATGTAGTAATTTCACAGAGGGCACATCATCTATGAAACTAACCTCTGACCCAATCCCTGCGTCATCTTCTGGTGTAACGGGTGTTGCCGGAGACAAGGGCAGTGAGCAAATCCCGATGGACTCGTTGGACGTACTGCTGTTGCTGCGCTCCACTTTTTTATGACTCTCCGAATCGGTAAGACTATCGTAGTTCAGACTTATGTCGGGTATTATGCCGCTTTCTAGGAGGACAAAACATGGACTCGTATTTCAAATTAAAGAATTTAACCGAATTTCCAAGAATAAGTTTCAATATTTTGAGAATTATACCTGAAGAGCACTGTGACTGTTGCGTTACGGAGCGGTGACGCGATTTGGGGCTATCGTTCGGGTCGAAACCAAGATTAAGAGCTCCGTAAGAAAGACCCGAACTGGACTGACTGCTTCCGGACGATGAACTGCTAACGGATATAATGGAATGAGGTCGCTTGTTGTTGCGCAGATAGTCGGACGTGGTTACAGCTATGGAATTCCTAAATCTGGGAGCTAATGCATTTACAAATAAAAAAAAAATTAAAAAAATTAATTTCAAAGTCACACTAATCAAATTTCTATTGAAAATCTGCATTGAATTAAATCGTCGAAGTACCTTTGTTAAGTTGGGATATACTGATTGAGCGGTCGCTGATTTGATCCTGACTTGGCTTAATATCTAAGCAAGGTTTGTTGCCAATCCCCATCGACGACATTTCGGCCAGGCGCACTTCTGCTTTACCAAAAGTTATAACAGATCCAAGGTTAGTCCAAAAACGCCTTAAAAACTAAAGAAAATACAATGTTCGAGGTATGTGCCGTGTATTTCAACTGACCTCGGTTCCTAAGCGCCTGCTTCCAAAGTAGCTTAGAAATCTCTTGAATCCAAGCTTGTCGTATTTCTGGGTTTGGGGCTTGTAGGGTATACGTGTCGGATATTTTCCGCTTTCTGAACCAAATCTCGAATTTTGTGGTGCTCTCTGCTAACTGCTCCGTCAATCCGATGTCCGTCATCTAGAAAATGAAAACTCTCGAATGAAAAGTGCGGGCTAAAACCGACAACCCGTGGAATATTAAAGATTTCCATCGTGAATTTCGATGTGCTGCATTCTCTCATAATCTGATCAATTTTAACCACTTCTTTTGATGATGTAGTTATTCCATGCAAGTAACTGTCTAGAAAAGCAGATTGCGGCAACTTGTTAAGCATTCATTAGCACAACATAATGCTGCTTGATTAGCAAAGAGTTATCGATATGTAGCTGGCGACACTGTGATCATTGCAATAAAGGGTAAATGTGGATCGATTTAACCTAAAAATACCTTTATGCTGAGTTTATATTGGTAAATGTCATGTCCTTTTTTGCTTGGGTCGCGCCTGGCCTTGCTGAGCAAGATGAGGTCTTCGAAAAGGAAGACTTGCCGCAGACACTTGCGCGATTTTCCTTGTAAAACAAGAAATTCATCCTGCCTCAACAGGCATCCCTGTTCCTTTAGGTTGACCTGGTAAACGTGTTCGCAAACATTTATAAATTTTATCGCAAATCAAGTGAGCCAGTAATTTATGCCCCTTGTACATTAGCAAAAAAACTTACGTCGCATTCCCTGATGGCATCCATGGCCAACAGGTCGTTGCCGTGTCTTAATTGGAAATTAACCATTTCCTTAGATGCCGTTAGTGTGCCATATTCGGAATCCTTCTCTGGGACCTCCTTCAGCAATTGCTTGAGAAGCAACGCATATTTCCCCATGCGCTGTACGGGTTTGAGCAGGTAACTGGCCAGGTCCATTTTATCGCCTAATTCCAGTTGTTTGCTCTACATGTGCAAATCACGGTTTAATTAATAAATTTGGAATATTTTGGACATTAATTGTGTCAAAATGATAAAAACTTACCTTGAAGAAAGCTGATCCATATTCAGCCATTAGACTATCTGACTTGGGTTTATTTTTATTGTACAAAGCGTAGAGGTAGAAATAGGATTCCTGTGAAATGTTATTAAAGTTAATAATCAAATTACATGATAATATTAATTGACGAGATCATATAAGAAAATATACAGTACTTAAAAAAAATTACGATATTTTCACATTAGTTTGTGTGGACAAAATTCCAATATTCTTTACAAAATGCAATTTGCACACGGTCAATGTGCCTTAATCTACTACGTAAAAAAAGTTTTTATAGAAGTTTTTATAAGTTATAATATAAATTTAACTTATGTTAAGTACCGAAGGATTTATGGCATGCGAAAACTGCAACATGCCAAGTTCATGTAATTGGGATGATTTAATTTTTTTCTGATACTATCTTTCTGTTATTATTTTATAAAACAAACTACTTTTATGCTAGAAAGTAATAAAAATTCTGCATTTATCCCGCCTATTTTTATTTTACAACCATTTCAGGATTATAACAAGCAGTTTTGGTAGAAGACATTCCAGCCACTTTTTGCAAGCAGCTTTAAAGCTCAAGTTTGGCTGATTGAACGTCAGATAATAATTTACAAATTTGAAAGGATGAATTTTACTCCGATTTTCTAAATTTAAACCAAATAGCCCCTTGGTCATGCGCTCCCGCTGACCACTTGTCGTGATCAGCAAAAACGCCCGCCGAGTCATGGGTGTGTTAGGGTATGGCCGGTCATAGATTATATATGGGAGTATTTCACGACAAAACTGTTTGATTTAGAGTAGCTTAGGGTGGGAGAGAAAAAAACGAAATAAAGAAAGGGAGAGATTTTCTAACTAGATAATTATAATGATAGGGCTGTAAAACAAAACGTGAATCAAATAGTAGTTCAGTAGTCCAAAATAGTTTGACTTCGGCAAGTAATAAATCATGAATTATTTCAAAAAAACCAATTTCAAAGAGGTGATTATTCTCCTTTAAACTATTATTACCACGTAGTATTTATTTGGGTCCCCCGACACTACAAATTCAATTGATTTCGTTCATAATGTAATTTGAAAGTTCACGATAAAAGTTAATGCGCCAAAACCTTTCCTCATCTATTATTAAAGATAATTCCTCAACTTTTATCATTTGTTTTACTAACGAGAGCATCTAAAATTGCAGTGATTAATTTTAAACGATGCAAGGAGCCATGAAAACAATGTCTGGAATCGTAAATAACGAAATAAAGTGAAAATTTGCCGCACTTACATGGCGTAAAAAGCACTGTCCAACGAGGGATGGCGAGTTTTCACACTGCTCCAATTCTTGTAGAAAGTATCGATTATGAAATTCGTAAATCTTTTCAATATTTCCAAAGATTACGTTTCGTTTTCCTCGAAGCGCTTGAGGAATGTCATCTCTCAGGAGTTCGGGTATATAATTCTATAAATAAATTTGGAAAATTGGTGGAAATTCGTGGCACAAAAACTTAACAAAGTTTTGTTAAAGAAAATCAGGCCTTACCTCTATTATATATTCCAATGACTTGACGTAATCTCGTTCTGTCTGTATCATTTCACGCATGATAAGAAGAACGGTTCTAAAAAAAAATATAACCGTAAAAATATACGTCAATAAGGTGAAAATTTGATTTGCGAAAATAACATGGATGTCGATCATCTTGAACCGGCTATCCCTTTGAATATTTTCATTGGCAACTTGTCTTTCAAAGCACACCTAACAAAAAAAATGACGTGGGCTCCAGAAAATACAAGAAATGTTGAGAAAGTTGAGAAATAGAGCATGACTTTTAATAGCTTTGCATTTCATGGCAATTTCAATTTTTTTTCAAACCGTTTATGTTCGATAAGTCCTAGTGAGGTCGTTTGCACAAAAAAATCCCTCAAAGATACATTCATAAATAAATTCGGTCTAGACCTTTCTGTCTTTCTGCTCCTTATTCCAGAGTTAAAGTAAAGATGTCTCACCATGGTTAAAAAATGAACTATGTATTTATCAAGCTAAAATTGAATGAGATCTTACCTCCTTTGCTTCATTTGTTCATCGTTTTGGCGCAAATCAGCCATTGAAGTGGCGGAAAATTGCAAATTGAGACTAGATCCCCTCTGATGGAGGTGGGTATTGACTGGGACGGGAGGATAACCAGCACCCATTTTTGAGTTATGATGAGGAAGTCCCACATCATCGTTCTCCGTGATGCTGCAACATGAACAGCTTACATCAGACAGTGTCGACCAAGAACAACAACTTGTACAAAAGAAAAAAAACCGACTAAAGAACCTTGCAAACCGAAGAACATTGCTCAAAATTTTCCAAA
>JAUJYV010003104.1:0-10808 GCA_033995625.1 Ophyiulus pilosus | reverse complement strand
ACAAAGAAATAGCCCTGTAATGTTGGGTTTTATTTTCAGACGCACGTAGTTTGCGAGAAGGGGTGTTGGATTTGGAATCCCTCGTGTGTCATGTGCACGTCATGCACGTGCTATAAAGCACGTGCAGTTCTGATGATTTGAATTTGTTCTCAAATTCAAATCTCATTCTTCCCAGTTCATCCGTTGAATTAAGTTCTCTATATATTTTGCTCTAATGTTAATGTTAAATTAAACATTTCAACTAATTCTATTTCATCAACATCAACTGCAATTATTCATCAATAACCTTTATTTTTTATTTGAGTATTGGTTAATTGACCCTTCAGGCATTAATTTGGCTAAATATATCAAAATCTATTCTTTCTAATTATGTAACTTTTAATACACAGATAAGTCATGCAATTTAATATACAGATGAGTCATGCAATTTAATACACAGATGAGTCATGAAATATATGACACAGATTAGAAATTTAGAAATGATATAAATAGAGATCAGGTTTTCAACAAAATCATTCCAGACTGGAACAGTGTATGCTTCAGTACAACTAATTATCAGTGATTTTTTGTTATCTACAATAATTGAGTTCACATATTTTCATTACAAACATTTCTCGGTTGTTTTTTGCTTGCTGTTCAGACTATTTGAGTCACAGCAAAGTTCCTTACCAAATAATTTCAGATATTTAATAAGCTTTTCAATGAATGTATGATTGGGATAATAGATCAAATAGATACGGAAATATAGGGTCCCGAAATGTAAGTAAATGTAATTTTTTTTTTTGTTTCGGCTTGCCGTTTATCGTCTAGTAAAGCTACAACAATGTTCCTTATCAAATAATTTGAGATATTTTATAAGTTTTCCAACGCATGTACGATTGTGATAATAGCTTGAATAGTTCCGGAGATATAGGGTTCCGAAATTTAAATAAATGTAAATTTATTTTTGTTTCTGCCGTTTTTTGCTTGCCGTTTATCGTCTATTACAGCTACAACAATGTTCCTGACCAAATTATTTGAGTTATTTTATAAGCTTTCATTATAAAATGTCATTAATGCACACATCAGATAAACTGTTTAATTCATTAAAACACGAAAAATTGTACACAGATGTTAATGACGAAATTGATTTTGAAAAATGTACACATTGTTAAGTGTGTAAATAAAAATTTGATGGTGACCAAAATTTAAAGGTAAGAGTTCATAACCACTTTATAAATGGTAGAAAATATCGTGGTGCTGCATGTAAAAGTAGCATTGCAACTTTGAAAAATGAAATAGTGATGCCATGCATTTCACACAGTTTGAGGTCATACAACTGTCACTTTATTAAAAGAGCTCTGAATAATTTAACCTAAAAAAATTAAAGTTATTCCCTTAAACACCCAGTGATACACAACATTTCTTGTAGATGATTTATTGTTTATGGATTCATACCAATTCTTGTCTGCACCCTTAGCTACTCTAGCAGAAAACTTGCCAAAAGAGAAGTGCATAACAATTAATTGGTATTTTAAAGATAAATCAAAGGCAAATCTTATGCATCAGAAAGGATTTTTTTCCTTATGAATATCTGGATGATTTTTCAATGTTTGGTGCAGAAGGTTGTCCACAAAAAGAACATTTTATATCACAACCCAATGGTGAATCAATCTCAGAAGAGAATTATCAACATGCTATTGATGTGTGGAATACATTCAAATGCAAAACTTTAGGTGATTACCATGGTCTCTATTTACGTGTTGACTGCTTTCTATTAGGAGATATTTTCAAAAATTTCCGTGTGCGGTCAATGGAAAGATTTGGTTTAGATCCAGTACATTATTTTACCCTACCAATGTATGCATGGTCTGTAGCATTAAAGTACACTGGTGTTAAACTACAACTCTTTACTGATTATGAAATGCATTTATTCATAGAACAGGGCATTTGAGAAGGTGTTTCAGTTTGCAGCAATCAATTTCAAAAAGCTGCTAACCCAATGGTTAATGATTATGATCCAACAAAACCAAACTCTTTTGTTTGATATTGGGATTGCAATTAACTATATATGCATCAGCAATGTGTGAACCAATGCCACTGAAATCATTTAAATGGATAGACAAAGATGAAAGTAAACTAATGCAAAGATTGGATATATTCTTGAAATGGTTTTAAAATAACCAGAAACATTACATGACATGTGCAATGATTATCCCAGTAGTATAGGAGAAGTCATTTCTGGCTCACCTCACTTTTGGTGCTTTAGAAAAAAGAAACATTCTGACAAAAGCTACATTTCTTTTTTTTTTAAATTAGAATATACAAGTTGATGAACCTAAAAAAGAAAAGAATTTTTTAATAAAAATTGTAGTTTTTATTTAACAAATCTAAAAATTATATTTACTTATTTTTCTAAGCATCCATCACTTGATGATGTTTAGGGGTCCTGTTTATAAATAAAATTCACTTAATTTTTATTCCATAGTTTCATGCATTAATAAAATAAGTGAAAATCTACTTACCACTATGAAGACTTTACTGTGGATCTGATGATCTTCAAGGAGATCCACACTTAAAACATTCATAAAGAATTACACTTCCCAAATGTTTGTTAATGGTGTGGAAAGCAAATTGTATGCCTCATTAATCAGGTCACAAACAAACGGCACATCTACTACGGGAGGCAACCCCAGTACATGTTTCTTAACACACGGCAAATGTTGAAAGTGAAACTATCACTTCAGAATGTAATTTACTATGTAAATTGTCCATGTTTATTTTGAAATTTAAAAAAAAAATGAAACCAAAATTCTTATAACCTTTACTTAGAGCAATAAGACACACGTTAGTTGTAAAACTTCTCTATACAACAAAAGTGCTGATTTTCAAAAAAATAACAAAGTTTATTAATGTGTTTTATCCGGAAATAAAGTTTATTGATGTGTTTTTCTACGCGTCTATTTCTTTTTGAAAACAGATGCTGCTTTTCGAAAAAAAGTTTATTGTGTTGTCTACTAACGTAGATATCGTTTTGGTAATACAGTGAAACCTGTCTACATTGAACACCCATAGGACCACCCAAAAGTGTTCAAGTTATGGAGGTGTTCATGTTATAAAGGTGTTCAATCTGACAGGTTTCAATGTAAATACAATAGGTATTTACAAAAAAAGTGCTTATTGTAATAAAAATTTTAGTCATATTATCCATTTACAAAAAAGTGCTTATTGTAATAAAATTTTTATTCATATTATCTCTTTACAAGAAAGAGCTTATTGCAATAATTTTTTTATTCATAAACATTATTAATGTCTTTTTCAATTTACATCAACTTTTTTTTTGATAATATATACAATATGTATTTTTTTATTTTCAAAAGTGCTTATTACGAAAAACCCTTTATTTATAAACATTATTAATGTCTTTTAAAAACAGGTTATTGAAAATCTATGCAATTGTAATTTTATAACAATGGGCCAATAGGGTATAAAAAGAACTCGTTTTTTGAAAATTGTATCACATCTTACTTGACAACATCAGCAAGAACAGCAGATCCATCAACAGTCTATAAGCAGTCTATTAGTAGATATGGGTAAGTGAAGCATTAATGTATATGCTTTTGGGAAGATAGAATATTAAGTTGGACTCTTTTTGCTATATACTTAGGATTACCAGTATTACCACATTCTCCCTCATATTTTATCAATGTGGTTTTAAATATGTAAATTTCTTTATTACCCTTCCTATACATTGAACCTTGGGGAGGTATTTTTTTAAAAAACAGCAAATGTTTCAATATTGTATTTGTTATTAGAGACTTATTTAACTGAGGGATCCCCAAGTGAATCTGAAGGAGAATCACCTCAACCAATCACAAAAGCAAACAGAATTCCAAAGCATAAAGCTGAAAAATCTGAACTGACTACGCCTCCACCTCTGAAGAAAAAAGGTCTGTTAAAGAAAAAACAGACTTCTTGTTTAGATGATTCTAAAGTTGAAGAGTGGCTTAAGCAGGGTCTAAAGGAACCAAAAAAGAAATCAACACAAATCAAGAGTGACTTTAATGGACTTCACTGTCAGGAAATTGGGGATAATTGGACTTTAAAAATACTTTTCAACAAGCAAACATCTGATTGGTTCCTTGATATTAGAAAACAGTATAACAGAGATAACTTAAATAAGGGAGCCTGTGTTCCGGTTAGCCTTTTTCCCCAATATTTGCATCATTGCAAAATATTCAGAAAGTGTTACATGATAACAATTATGAATTTAAAATCAAAACCTAAATAGAATTGCAACCGAATAAAAATGAAATGTTTGTTTTGCTCGACTGAATTCAATTCGTACAATGAATATTTTGCCAATGTGTGTCGAACATTTGAACATTAATGGTGAAATGCTTTCACCAACACAAGTTCAAGCATTAAAAGAAATTTATGGAAAGAAACCCAAATCCTATAAACCAAAGAAATTAACACCAAATTTTTTGAACAAATCGAAATATATTGTTCATTACAGAAACTTGCAGTACTATGCAAAATCTGGATTATAGATAACCAAAATCCATAGAATCTTGGCATTTAAGCTAAGTGCATGGTTTAAGCCATATATTGATTTCAACATTGCAAAACTTATGCAAGCAAAAAATGACTTCCAAAAAGATTTTTTTAAACTGATGAACAATTCAGTGTTTGGGAAAACAATGAAGAATCAAAAAAGCGAGTGCAAACTGAAGTCGTTACTGAGCAAAAAAGGGCAAAGAAATTACTATGTAAACCTAATATTGATACATTTCGTATACTGGATAAAAAGTTGTCCATTTTTCGAATGAAGCTATGGACGGTTCATTTGGATCAAGCAAATTTACACTGGGTTTACAATACTAGACATTTCAAAGCTAATTATGACAATCTTTTATTACGATGTTCTGAAAACAAAATATGGAAACAAGTAGCAGTTTTTATACATTGACACTGACAGTTTCATTTTTCATGTGATAACAGAAGATCTGTATGAGGATATGAAACTAATGACCAATCACCTAGATACAAGTGATTATCCTAAAAGCCACCTTCTGCATTCATCATAAAACAAGAAAGCCATAGCAAAATTTAAAGATGAAATGAATGGCATACCCATATCGGAATTTGTAGGTTTAAAAGAAATGAATGATGGAGAAATATCAATTCTAAATCTTAGTAATCTAAAGGCATAAATCTTAAAAATTGATGAGGGACGTACATTATGACAATCCTAAAACACTTATCGAGGAAGTAATTTTAAAATTTTTGGGAACAGTTAGTATTGCTACTATTGAAAATAAATGCCAAGCACTATTTAAAGCAAAAATTGATTATCAAGCTATAAAGATGGGAATTAAAAATACTCAAATGTCATTGGATAAATTAAAGGAAGTGATAGATACCCTGGTAAATTATCTTTTAGAAGAGAAAAGCAAATTATCAACACCGACTGGTGTAATAATTGAAGTTTAAAACAAAACGGCAGAAATAAATATGTTTGAAAATATACTAAATAATAATAAAAATGACCAAAACCGACTTATGGTGCACTTGAAGACACTTAAGCAATCAGAATTGATCCACGTTAGAAACATAAATCAGCTTGAAAAGGAAATTGAAAATTTAACTAATGAATGTAATATTAGCAATAACCTAATAAAGCAGGTCGCATTTGATGAAAAGAAACCATACTTTTTATATAACAGTTCCACACGTAAGGTTTCAGTTTCACTAATACCTAACAGTAATGTTTAATTAAGTCCTACTTTAAGAAGAATGTTGGTGTTTTTTCAGATGAAAGACAACTTATCATCCCATCAATTGTTAATGGGCTTCAAGTAGTAAACCTTAATAGTGACGTTAATTTCCTTTGCATATACAGTGGATTCCGCTTTATCTGGACACTGGTTAATCAGGGCAGCCATTTATTAGGGCCAAATTGTCAAGAACAAATCCGGACAGTATATATTTTTTAACTTCGCATATTCTGGGCAGCCGCCTAATCGGGGCAAAACGCCTCCGCCGGATGTTTCCAGATTAAGCGGAATCGACTGTACTCAAATGTTGTAAAATATGAATACATGGGAGATATCATGGCACCATTATTGCGTACAGTTCACATTGATGATAATGATGGTATGCGAGAAACAAAAACTGCTACATTCATGTAATAGAAAATGTAATAGAAATTGATATAAGAGATATGTATGTCAGGAAAATACATTTCTCAGATGGAGTTGTTGTCGTTCAACTTTTCTTTAGCAATGAAATTTAAATATATTTGTTCTAATTCAGATGATCCATTTTGCAATTACTACTACAAACAAGCTGCTTATGGTATTCCAGTTTTTAGTGGATCACAATCAAAGAGGACATGGATTTTTCTCTAATCTATTTTGATTCACTGTCCCCCTTTTAAAAAGAGGTGGTATAAGTTTGGCAAAACACTTAATAAACACGGGACAAAACATTGTAAGTGATGTGGAAGCAGGATAATCTCTCGGTTGTTCTGCAAAATGAAGATTTGCCAAAACAGGATAAAATGTGCTAGGATACCTAAAAGGGACAGGGTAGAAATACAATAAAAAAAGGCTATAAAATGTGGACAAGCAAGTGTTAAGCAAACACTTTTTGCTTGAAGAAGCGAAAAGTCAGCAGCATGACTAAATCTGATATATTTTCAAAATGTGTTATTTACCAAATCATCCATCTAGTGAAGCAGTGGAATGTGAAGTGGATGTTCATAGTGTTCCACCAACTCAAGTTTGCAGTCAAAGCTGTAAAGATGAAATCTTTCTTCCCATAACAACAATTCAAGGATCAAATCACTTGGAGTTTTTATACCCAGTAGTGGTGAAGATTATTTGCATTATCCAACACCTACTTACATCTCACAGCCAGAATTTTACTGGAGAATGGAAATAATATACCAGATGGTGCTAAAGTTACATCAGTAAACAACTTCATGCACAGCCTTTTTAATGAAGTTTCCATGTACTTAGGGGATAAACAAATCACTCCAAGTAACTGAGAATACGCCTACAAAACTTGCTTTAAAAGCACTATATCTTCTGTTCAGCTGCATGAAAACTCCTTCCTAAGTTCTGAAATGTACTATAAAGATAATCTGTTTCTGAAAATCATCCAAAAAAAGCTGAGAAGGGATGTGGGATAAAGAAAAGATATTTAAGTGCTAAAAAAGTGGAAAAATTGACATGATGAGTAGATTAAAACTTGAGATTTGTGAGCAAGATAAAGTAATAGTTAATGATGTGGATGTGCGCATAGAAATGATACTCAGTAAACCCAAGTTTTGTTTAATAGCTGCAGATGGTGATAAAAATATGAATAAAATTGACATTGTTAGTGCTGTTCTTTATGCACATAAAGTCACAGTTAACACTCCAATTACTTTGGTTCATGCTAAAAGTGTTGATGAAGGCATGCTCAAGTACACCATTAAGCTCACAGAATGCCATACATTTAGTGTGGGTAAGGGTTTGCTTGAAAATGATATACCTAATGCATTTTAAGGTTCACAACCTACATTTATATTTATCATGATGGGATTGGTTAATAGTGCAGCAAAGAATGATGATATAACACTAAATCCATTTCATTTTCAACATAATAACTTAAATATACTATGAGTTCACATCGATGGTATGCAATATCCTACAATTCCCTTTACACCAAAATTTAATGATAACAAGCAGGTGAAACCCTATCAGGAGTTCTTCAATGCAACTCGGCAGTATTATGGCAGCATAGGACATGCATTGGATTTGACATCTGATCAAAGTGCACTTGATGGTACATATTTTCACTTGATAAAGAATGGATCAATGCGCATTCACTTGAAGTTTGATACTGCACTAGATGTAAATATGAGCCTTGTTGTCTTTGCAGTTTTTCAAAAGATAATGAAATTGACAAATCCCGTAATGTCACAACTGATTATTAAGAAATGGATGCAACTCAATTAGAAAGTTTGCTATATCGTCACCCAGCAACAAGACAAGTTTGGTGGTGTTTTTGCTAGTGATTTAATCCCTCATAATGTTAATCATAAATGAGTCATCATTAATCTAGACAAACACTCTGAACCATTATCACACTGGGTTGCAGTTTATTTTGATTCAAATGACCACAGTGAATACTTTGATGGTTATGGCTTAGCACCTCTTTTACCTAAGATATGTCAATTTTTAGTGCGAAACTGCATATGTTGGTATAGGAATCCTAAACAACTCCAACATGAACGAAAAGCTGTTTGTGGACAAGACTGCTTTGTTTTATTTAATATTGCATTGCTCAGGAATTAGCATGAAAAAAATTATTTCCCAATTTTCCAATACCAGATTTCTTACTAATGACCGCTATGTTCGTAATTTTATTAAGCATATGTCAAGTATGTACTTGCCACTGTATGCCCCACCTCACTTAAAAGAAAAATAATTTATCAATAAAAGTAAATGCTTTTATGTCAATTTTCATTTCAGTTTTTACTTCAACTAAGTGGGTTGTTAATTAGAGATGAATAACCAAATATATCGAGAGTAACACAAACTAACTTAATGTCGATGAGATTGAATCACATTTAATTATAAAATATATTTTAAATGCTCTTTATCCCCCAAACTCATCCATGACTTCTGCACAATTTCAATCAAATTATACAAAAATAATATTGCCACTTGTGAAACAAATTTTAGATAGACATGAAATAGTGTTCAACTCTATTGTAAAAACCATTCAACGATCTGATTTTAAAAACTATGTGATCAATTTAAACTGTATATGCCATGAAGTGTTTAAAAATGGTAACATTACTTGGGGTGAAATATTAACTATTCTCGCAATTTGCTATCAGATTGCAAAAAATTACAGGGATAAAAAGCAAATAGAATGGAAGCCCTACTTGTTTTCAACTTTGTGGGTTATAATATCCCCTTCAGACACAAATTAAACACTGCAAAAATAAAGTTAGATTCCCAAAATTTTATGTAATTAAAAAGATATTAATTAAGTGGTTACAATTGTGCAACCTAAAATTTCGTTGCAAATAACAACAAAAAAATACTTTAATTTTATCTAAAATAACATGCACAGTAGGTAAAGAAGGTCTTTCTTACTATTAATCAGCAGAAAAATGTAACAAATTTGGCCAGGAAATAAACGAATAAATAAAAAACAAAACGCTGTTTTTATGTTCACTGCTGTTTGTAAAACCTAATTTTAAAAAGTTCAGCTATTGTGCTTTTGTTAGTGGACTTCAACCCTTAAAATTGCTATCTAACTTGTTCTTGAGCCAAAAAACATGTCCGGGAGTTTCTATCATTGTTTTTAAGTTGCTGGCTACAATTGTAACCAGTATGAATAACGGGGTTATTGCCGACAGTACATCACAGTGGATAATGGAAAACGGAGGATGGGCAAGTAACCATTTTACCTAAATATACATAAAAACAATTGTTCAGAATAAAATATGATATTTACTCATTCCAGAATTCGTTGAAATCAACATTTCCAGCTGAAGATTCGTGGAGGAAAAAGATTTGTAAATTTATTGAAAATTATTATAAAAAATTGAAATGTAATAAAAGAAATAAAAATAAAAGTAATTGAGCCAGAAATGGTTTTTCATATACTACTTCTGTGAATCACCAACTTCTACCATGACTCCAAGTAGTCGTTTATATGATCCCTGCAAAGATGGAGGTTGATAATGGATGTTTGTCCTTTGAAAACAGCTAAGAGCCAAATGTTCTAGCTTGCTGCAAATTTGGCAGCGCACTGAATTATCCCCACTGGTGTCTTGGGACACCTTACTTTAAAAGTCACATGTATGCTCCTCCTGCCAAACCGTGACTCGAACCTCGCTAATCGTTGCCTCGTCCATGTTGATGTCCTTCCTCAGCTCAGTCATTTCCCCCTGCATTTGTTGGAAGTTCTGCTCTGCTGCCCTGTCAGGTTGCTTTCGCGAAATGATGTCCACATACACCAACACACCATGAGACAGGCAGATGCTTAAGCTCAGGATTAGCTTTCAAACATACCCCAACTTAACAAAATAATAAGAAATGTCTAACATATGGTAGGTATAGGGCTTGATTTTGGGTTCATAATTGCTTGTTGACAGTTCTGATTCTGTCCAAAAGGACAATGCAGTCAAACAACCAGAGAAGAATCTTAAAGAGAATATAAATTAAATAAACAAGTTTAAATTGCATTTACTGCTTATATTGAAGCAAATTATTAAAATTGTTTTTCACAGATCATTTAATTCGACCCATCACTATCAACACATCAACGAAGGACTCATTAAAATTCCGGCAGTTTTGATTCTAAATTCATCTGATGGAAGTGTCACTCAAGAATGGGGTACAAACAGGCAAGTGGTAGATTGTAAAAAATAGAGCATTTTCATAAAATGGTTTCAAATATGCAATTACTGTTACTAATGATTGTTGATATTCTCAAGTGATGGTAGTATATCATAGTAATATAAGCGAATTACATTTCTATCTATTTCCAAACTATTTTTCTCTGCACAATGTTTCGCCTATACAGCGTGACTAAAAAGTCTGTTCCATCCCTTCCCCTAGGGTAACTATGATTCAGGATATGGAAATGGTCTAGCGTAGGGCAGCCCGCTTTGTTAAGGGCAGCTACCAGCATTCCGCGAGTGTAACAGCAATGCTCCACTCTCTAAATTGGGACTCACTATAAGGTCCAGACGCGAAAGCTTATCTATGGGCTTGTTCAAACGTTTTAATCTTCCTGAAAATTCCCATCTCATTTCA
>JAUJYV010003103.1:0-10808 GCA_033995625.1 Ophyiulus pilosus | reverse complement strand
AATTGCTTTGAGATACGAGCAAATTGACATACGAGCAAGGTTACGGAACGAATTAAACTCGTATCTCGAGGTATCACCGTACATGGTTTATGTTTCACCCACACAGGCCACCAATGCACAAGAACATGATGTATGGGTACCACAAAAAAAACATGTTCCTAAAAGCATTCGTGGGGCTATAACTCCATTAATTAAGCCCACACCCAAAGGAGAGATGCGAATGAAAGATGGCAGGGTGACCAAGGGCAAGAATTGAAAATAATTTTTCACTACCTTCAGTGACAACACGCCCGCATACACAAGGCACATAATACAACATAATGGAATGCCAGAGAGGCCTAGGTTCGTCACGATATACATTGAACAAAAACAACCCTCCTGGTAACTTGTCAACATGTGCTGGTAGCCATGGTAAGCCTTTGGTAGGAACCCACTTCGCACTCAAACCTCTTTAATAATTGTTTGGCATTCTGAGTTGGGATATGGGCTATTTGCACGTTCACATACAACATGTTTGGCTAATGGCAAGGATTATACAATAAAATATCAACATCCACTGCAAACAACAATAGTTTGGAATTAGTGAGCTCGGCCTACATATTTATATTCGTTTCAAAATTATAATGAGCCGGTAAAAGAATACGTTTCGTGCATGTGTGCACTCATAGTTGTCATAAAAAGTGATAAGGGGCCATTCAAAAAGGAAGTCCTCGAGAGAGGGTAGGGAGGAGAGGAATGCTGGTACTGTCCAACCCGGTTAATTGCACAGTGGCCCGACAAACCGAAAATGTGCAATTAACCGATTTGTGCAATTATCCGGGTTTTGCTTAAATACAGTGAACCTGGCTCAATTTGTTGCTAAAATCCTTCAAATGGCTAGATTAGATGGGAAACATTAGATTCTCATTTTCCAGTACATAGATACTTTAAAAATTGAAAACATACATATGGTAGTCCAAAAGTCACTATACCTCTTAATATCAAAATACAGTCGAACCCGCTTAATTGCACAGTGAGCCCGCAAGCCGAAAATGTGCAGTTAACCCGTTTATGCAATTATCCGGGTTTTGCTTAAATACAGTAAATCTGGCTCAATTTGTTGCCAAACTCCTTCAAATGGTTAGATTGGCTATAGGGAACATTTATTAGATTCACTTTTTCCAGTAGATACTTTAAAAATTGAAAATATACATATGGTAGTCCAAAAGTCACTACCTATCTTAATATCAAAATACAGTTGACCCGGTTAATTGCACAGTGACCCTGCAAGCCGAAAATGTGAAATTGACCAGTTTATGCAATTATCCAGTCACAATTCCATGCAAAAGTTGCCCATGGGGCTTGTAAAATATGTGCAATTATCCGGGTTCACATCATGTACAAAACATAGGGCAAAAGTTCAGGGCATGGAGAATATGTGCAATTACGCGGTGTGCAATTACGCGGGTTCGACTGTATGTGTTTGGGGGAAGCAGTTGATGGTATTTTTAAATTTTAAATTTTTCCGTTTGAGTTGAATATGTCAGTGAAAATGGAAAGGGGTACCAGAAGAAATGTGTCCCCACTCCCAAATGTACTTGCATTTTTAAAACTTCGGGACAGTCGGGAATTATGCTTAAATTTGTGTTAAACACCAATTTTATGCTGGAATTTCAGGGTGCAGGGTGTAGGGGTGTGGTCAATTTTTTTTAAGGAATCTCGCTGATGTTCTTTTTGAATGGCCCCTAAAAAAACAAGTATATAATATGTACATACACACTATAAAGACTGCAAACAAACAGATTGTACAATTAATTGAAAGGAATGTTTCAGACCCGCATGAACTCGGACCAATTAAATGAAGTTAGACTCAAAAGATGAATTGTAAAAAAAAAAATAGTAGAAATTCCTTAGTCTTCAAACTCCAGTACACGTTTATAAAGCAAGCAACATCCAACTCGAATGGGGAGCGCATTCCCTGCGGCCATTTTTGTTGGAAACATAAAACAATTTCATGTCTTATTGCAGGCAATATTAAAATGCAAGTGGAGAGGTGTAGGGCTTTGCAGATGAGACTGATACGTTAAATGATGCAGTAGACTCAGACAGATTGGGAAGCCAACACATTCTTTCAAGGGATTGTCAATCTCTTGAATCTGCACCAGAGAGTAGTGTACAATTTCACACATGCCGCAACATGTTTACGATGTAACACGAAGATTGCATACATGGCCCATTACCAAAAGGTCGAAACCAGGGATTATTATGGATATAGACTTGACTAGAACCTGACAGAGCAACATTGCATACACTCGTTGCAAACAGCAGGCACTGCAAAAATAGACTTGGCTGCAACTTTGCAAATTGAAATTTATTTTTAGGAAAATATATAATTGAAGGCCTAAGAAATGCTGAGACCCAGTTCTGAATGTAGGTTAATAACTGACGAAGGGCGTTGCTGTAGCATTGAACATTGAAGCGCCATTGGTAACAATGGTGGGGAACAAATTGGATCCTGCTAATGGCAATAGAAAGCCATAAACATTACCTTTAAATTGGTAGCTGGCATAGATAGAAGAATATCGGTAAGAATATGGATACCAAAATACCAAATTGGTATCAAAACTGTAGGAATTTGTAGAGGATATTGAGAAAAAAAACAACTACCGTATTTTACGGACTATAAGAAGCACTTTTTTCGTCACAAAATTGCCTCCAAAATTCAGGTGCGTCTTGTACTCATAAGGTTTTCAATGATGCGGACTATAAAAAATTGCTTAAAAATTAAGGTACGTCTTATAGTCCGTAGCGTCTTATAGTCCGTAAAATACGGTAATTATTGTTTGCACAAAACGTACCACATTTCTTTGGTGAAACGGCAACAATAAGTATGATACCAAGTTGCATCCAATAAACGAAGCAACAACAAAAAAACTGATGCAAGTGAGTCCAGTTTATGGCGCTCCTACCAATAGAGCAGACAGCAGTGCTACAGTCGTAGCACTGCTGACTGCTCTATTTGTCCAACGTCTTATACTCATAAGGTTTTCAATGATGCGGACTATAAAAAATTGCTTAAAAATTAAGGTGCGTCTTATAGTCCGTAAAATACGGTAATTATTGTTTGCACAATTTAGGCACAGTTGGCCTAATTTTATTTGTGTAATAATTAAAACCCAGCTGGAGACAATCAGCTGATTATGATGATGTCGCGTCTGATGACGTCATCGTGTGCCCCTACCCCTGGAGGCCATGCTGCCAGCGCACCTAGTGGCAAGGGACGCGCTAACCCTAACTAACAAAAACAAAGCATCGCTACCGACCAAAGTATTAGACCAAATGAGTCGTGATGTTTCTACTCAAATGTTGCGGGTAAAAATTCAACTTACCACATTTCTTTGGTGAAACGGCAACAATAAGTATGATACCAAGTTGTATCCAATAAACGAAGCAACAACAAAAAAACTGATGCAAGTGAGTCCAGTTTATGGCGCTCCTACCAAGACTGTAGCACTGCTGTCTGCTCTATTTGTCCAACGAAAAACACGTTTTCGTTTTAAATTGAGCCGACGGCTGACGGCTGACGGCTAAGCCGAGAGAAGCTACATATTTTTCCTTTGATCTAGACCGCCTCCCGAGCCATCGTCGAAATGAGTTGGGACACACGTTTTGGGAATTAAAAACGCGTTATAATTTCACAAATACGCCACGACGGAAATGGGGTAAGGCAACATTTTCATTAGGAAACATGGAGTATACTCAAATGAGTATATTGGTGGAGAACCGGCTTACCTCAGTAGCTTTCGATAAGTAGGGTGTGAACACGTTTGGAGAATTTAATAAATAATAGTTACAGATGATGTACAGTCGAACCCGCTTAATTGCACACCGGATAAATGCACATATTTTGCAAGCCCCATGTGCAACTTTTGTATGGGATTGTTACCGGATATTTGCATAAATTCGGCTTGCCGGGACGCTGTGCAATTAAGTGGGTTCGACTGCATTTTCTTGTTGCTGCTGATAATGGATTAAATCATTTATGGTATCCTCCGAAAATGTGCAATTAGCCTATTTATGGAATTACCCGGTCACAATTCCATACAAAAGTTGCACATGGGGCTTGCAAAATATGCACATTTATCCGGTTTGTGTAATTAAACTGTGTGCAATTAAGCGGGTTCGACTGTATTAATTTTAGTTGAACAAAAACACTTGTTATACCTTTAACTTTTAAAATTTCAATACTGATTTAATTAAGAACTAAGAAGTACTAGTTTAGTACACCTAAGGTTTTCAAACACATAGCAACATACAAAAAACTGATGACTTAATAAGGGAATTTCCCAGTCGAATAAGGGAATACAAAAAGACTAGAAACATTTTCTGAACTTTGTATCAATACTCATGTTCGAATCTCGATATGAATAGAACACCAAAAACAAAATATTAGGAACTAAAATACTCTGTATCAAAACAAAAGTATAGACTGATGGAATATGACTGAACTGAACTGACTGGAATGACTGGAAAACCATTCTTAGCCTATGACATTCCAACCACCAGGTGGTACAAGGTGACTCAAACAATGACAACCGAATAATAGTTGGAAATCTTGTTCAAAAGTATGTGATAGAAAAATTCTGTTTTCTCTGACCTGGTGGACAAGTGCATTCTCCAGCAGCCACATCACGAGGTAGGCGAACTTTTTCTTCATTGTTGGCAACATGTTTTGACAACCTCTGCAAGTAAAAAAAAAACAACAACAATGAAGTCTACTATCGACAAAAGCAAGTCCCTGCTTCACAGAAAGGTGTAATCATTATACATTTGTTAACATCTCCCAAGTATGACAAGCACGTACAGTGTTACCATGGTACTGCCAGGTTTAACAAAATTACAGCAGCTGATTTGGGTACTGCTAGCATGTACTTTGAGGTTACTTGACGCCACTTACAATGTGCAACAACAGTTTTGAAACGATCAATCAGTTCATTAAGGTTGCACATAAAGAGTGAAAGTTCATAACTGAAGGTGAGTGACCTTAAATGTCATTTATAGGATCGATCACCATGGATTTCTTTGATTAGCGGGTTCCCTAGGTGCACATTTGTATACAGGGACCAAGGAAATCTATGAATATGTAATACGTGTATTGAATCATATATTCATGGATTTTTTATTATTACAAAACAGTGTATTGAATTTCGCAGCAGAAAATCTACTTCACTTTATTCAAATTCAAGGCAGTATTTTTTTGCAGTTAATTGCAGAATTTAAAACTGCAAATATTTTGAAATTATGAATGGTTGAAAAACTGCATTTTATGTAATAAAAGTGCAGTAAAATTTCAGTGATACTGCTGTAAAAGTGTAGTTACAAATGGCAGAAAAACTGCAGTTTTTTTTTTTTTTTTTTCATTGTACACCAGAAAACTGCAGAAGTGTAGAAAATGCGAAGTTAGGAACTGCAGTTTTTTTTTCTGAATAACTGCAGTGATGGCTACTGCACTTTATTCAAATTAGCTGCAGTAAAGTGCAGAAGTGTAGTAAATGTAAAATAAGAAACTGCAGCTTTTCTGAATAACTGCAGTAAATGTGAAATAAGAAACTGCAGTTTTTTCTGAATAACTCCAGTGATGGTTACTGCACTTTATTCAAATTAGCTGCAGTAAAGTGCAGAAATGCAGTAAATGAAAAATAAGAAACTGCACCTTTTCTGAATAACTGCAGTACTTTTGCAGTGAAGTGCAGTTAATGTGCATGCAGAAGTGTAGTTAATGTGCAGAAGTACAGTAAAGTGCAGTTAATGTGCATGCAGAAGTGTAGTTAATGTGCAGAAGTACAGTAAAGTGCAGTTAATGTGCATGCAGAAGTGTAGTTAATGTGCAGAAGTACAGTAAAGTGCAGTTAATGTGCAGAAGTGCAGTAAAGTGCAGAAGTGCAGTAAATGTGAAATAAGAAACTGCAGGTTTTTCTGAATAACTGTATTGATGGCTACTGCACTTTATTCAAATTAACTGCAATAAAGTGCAGAAGTGTAGTAAATGTAAAATATGAAACTGCAGCTGTTCTGAATAACTGCAGCACTTTTGCAGTAAAGTGCAGTTATTGTGCAGTAAAGTGCAGAAGTGCAGTAAATATGAAATAAGAAACAGCAGTTTTTTTCTGAATGCAGTGAGGGCTACTGCACTTTATTTAAATTAACTGCAGTACTTTTGCAGTAAAGTGCAGATAATAGCAGAATTTAAAACTGCAAATATTTTGCAATTATGAATGGTATCAAAGCTGCATTTTTATGCAATTAAAGTGCAGTAAAACTTCAGTGATACTGCTGTAAAAGTTTAGTTTTTTTTTTCATCATACACCAGAAAAACTGCAATTAATGTGCAGAAGTGCAGTAAATGTGAAGTAAGAAACTGCAGTTTGAAAGCTCCTAAAAACACCTCAAAAACTGATGTGACCAGTGCCTCATTTAATGTTGACAATTTGACAGCCTCAGGCGACTACAATGGCCCAATGCCCATTACATTCCTATGACATTCCAGGCGTCTAAAGCGTGAAGGTCCTTAAGCTCACTATCATCTTTGTCAAAATTACCCATTTATAATAAACTCGTGCTATAAAGTAATTAAGTGACAAGTGTTCTATTGGGGTGGAATGGGAAACGATATATATGTCAAAGTGCCCTATCTTCAGTATCGACCTTTAATAAGGATGGTGGGGTAGAATACAAACGATGTGGTGGGGGTAAATTGTCACATCCACTTTGGGAACCTAGGGATTTGATTTAGATCACGTGTGCCGCGGGAGCTAAGAGGATGTTCGAAACATTTTTTTTTATTGGAACACGTATACAAACAATGGATGTATGGGCCCTATTTATCCTTTAATTAATCATATAAAGCCATTATGGAGTCTTAACTATTGAATGCCCATATATAGCCAGATAATGGCCATGTGAAGTTTTCGAGATTCAGTATATGGGCCATAAAAGCCAGAAATGTTGGACGGTGTAGTCAAGTTCAATTCCAGTAATTGAGTACATTGAATGAATTTGAGTAACGAGCAAAAGAGTACAGCAGTACGAAGAGTAATTGGAATACCAAATATAATACTCCATAGGTATGAGTACAAAAGTAATTGAATACAGCTGTACTCAAAACGTACGAGTACAATGCACTCGATTACAAATGCCCTTGAGTATTAACGGTATCTGAAATTTGAGTAACAATGTAATCGCGAATGAATAGAAATACATTTAAATAAGTAATTGAGTACATTTTGAGTAACGAAATGAGTAACTTAACACGAGGGTCATCCAAAAGGCCATTGCATCCTAATTTTTATTGTTATTGGATGCACTGTTCTTAATTTCCCTTTAATTATTAACATTTTGTTCACGTGATCACGTCCTTAATTTTAATTGGTTCTTCTTGTAATAAAACGATACAATCCGCCATATTCATATCCAGTAATTATAATCATGAGTACAATATACCTAGTCTCATAATGATACTACTCGTACTCATTTCGTATGATTACTGATTACATGAACTCTACTCATACTGTGAAGTATCATGACTCCACTGCAATCGTAATCATTACTCCTACTCATGAGTACAATTTGCCCTAGTCTGATTACTCATTTCATATGACTACTGATTTACACGTACTCAACTCGTACTATGAAGTACCATGATTCCACTGCAATCGTAATCAGTGATCATTGTCATGAGTACAATTTGTGCAAGTCTGATTGCTCATTTCATATGACTACTGATTACTCATACTATGAAGTACCATGATTCCACTTCAATCGTAATCAGTGATTACACGTACTTTACTCGTACTATGAAGTACCATGATTCCACTGCAATCGTAATCAATGATCATACTCATATGAGTACAATTTGCCCAAGTCTGATTACTCATTTCATATGACTGCTGATTACGCATAATATGAAGTACCATGATTCCACAGCAATCGTAATCAGTGATCATTGTCATGAGTACAGTTTGTGCAAGTCTGATTACTCATTTCATATGACTACTGATTACTCGTACTTTGAAGTACCATGATTCCAATGCAACCGTAATCAGTGATCATTGTCATGAGTACAATTTGCCCAAGTCTGATTACTCCTTTCATATGACTACTGATTACTGGTACTATGAAGTACCATGATTCCAATGCAACCGTAATCAGTGATCGTTGTCATGAGTACAATTTGTGCAAGTCCGATTACTCATTTCATATGACTACTGATTACTGGTACTATGAGGTACCATGATTCCACTGCAATCGTAATCAGTGATTACACGTACTTTACTAGTACTATGAAGAACCATCATTCCACTGCAATTGTAATCAGTGATCATTATCATGAGTACAATTTGTGCAAGTCTGATTACTGATTTCATATGACTACTGATGATACTCATACTATGAAGTACCATGATTCCAATCGTAATCAGTGATCATTGTCATGAATACAATTTGTTCAAGTTTGATTACTCATTTCATATGACTACTGATTACTCATACTATGAAGTACCACGATTCCACTGCAATCGTAATCAGTGATCATTGTCATGAGTACAATTTGTGCAAGTCTGATTACTGATTTCATATGACTACTGATTACTCATACTATGAAGTACCATGATTTCACTGCAATCGTAATCAGTGATTACACGTACTCTACTCGTACTATGAAGTACCATGATTCCACTGCTATTGTATAATCAGTGATCCTACTCATGAGTACAATTTGCCCAAGTCTGATTTAAACTACTCTTGAAATTGAGTTCCACGTGACCCAATATTCAATTTCACATTCTGCAAAATTCCGCTTACCTCCAATTAAAATTCTACTACAATATGCGTGTGCCCTTAAGTCTACTAGCACACATGTCTTTGCATTCAAGACAGAACTCCTGCAGTGGGAACTCCCCTTCCCCTATTTCTAGGTGGAGTATTTATGAGAAGAAAAGTGGAAACACGAGGAGGGTTGGGAAAGCGCCCGACTTTTAAAAGACTGTTGAAAAACAGCGAAAAACTTCCTCGACTAAGTGGGCCTATTTATTTTGAGATGTTGTTGAGACATTTACTGAGACAGTTAGTGTTAACAGTACGACACTTTCAGACTTAGACAGTTTACCTTATGTGACACAACATTCGTATATAACACAGCAGGATTTTTTGAGAAAACGTAAAAATCAGCAATTTTGGTTGAGCCAAGTACAACATTTTTTGATTTATACTATGAAAACTTCAGTATTTATTTGAAACGCGAAGGACATTTGAAATTTATGTTCGAATTTCCATGGAGATTTCGAAAATAGTTGTCCATATACTGATAAATATGCGTAGGATAAAAGTTATACTAATCAGTGTTGGGAAGTAATCGAGTACATTGAATGAATTCGAGTAACAAGGAAAACAGTGCTGAGTACAAAGAGTAATTGAATGCAAAAGGTATGAGTACCAAAGTAATTGAATGTAAACGCTATGAGTACAAAACTAATTGAATGCAAAGGTACTCAAAACGTACGAGTGCAATGTGCTCACAAGGGGTGATTTTGTACAAATGTCCCTGAGTATTAAAGTAATCTGAAATTATGAGTACCAATGCTGAGTACATCGAGTATGAATAGAAATACTTTTAGGTAAATAATTAGACAGTTTTCGCATGTCAACGTCTTTATACTTACCTTAGCTTTAATGGCGAAGGGGAAGAACCACGCATGCGCACCCATTACGTTCAGTTAGTTCATTGGGTAGTTCAATGCGTGGCTTCTCCCTTCCCGCCATTAAAGTTAAGGTAATTAAAGATGCTGACATGCGAAAACTGTCTGTTGAGTCGCATTTAATACATTTGAGTAACGAGAATGAGTAACTGGAAATGAGGGTCATCCTAAAATTTAATATGAATGTATCATAATTTTTACATTTTTACTTATGAAGTACTGTTCTTTTCCCGCCCTTTAATTATTAAGAAGATACGTCTGCAATCCGCCGTACTCGTAATCGGTACTCATATGCACGAGTACAATTTACCCAAGTCTGATTATGACATACTACTCGTACTACAGAGTATTATTCCACAGGTACTCGTAATCGGTACTCATATCCATGAGTACAATTTACCCAAGTCTGATTACGATACTACTCACACTACAGAGTATACTCGTAATCAGTACTTCTTCTCATGAGTACATATTTGCAAAAGTCTGATTACTCATTCCATACGACTATTGTTTACAAGTACTCTACTTGTACTATAGCGTATGATTCAGTGGCGGCTCGTAGCTAAATTTAGTGGGGGAGCTGCAACAGTCAAACGGTCGGCACTGTGGGAGCGACAGTGCTCTCTCTCCCGTGCAGCTTCCTATGTGCGCATGCGCACAACAGTCAAACTCCACGCTGATGTAACTGTGAAGCGCACAGTTCCATACAAAGATTTTTTGTATAAAATGGGGGATATAAAGTTAAAGTACAAGTTTAAAGAAATAAAGAAAAAAGGACTCATTATATTACATTTTATTTGTAATATGAAGTGGAAATAGGGGGTGCTGCAGTTCCACAGTGCCTATACGCGAGCAGCCACCGGTATGATTCCACTGCAATCGTAATCAGTATTCCTACTCATGAGTACCATTTACCCAAGTCTGAACCCCATGTCATTGATTGTCATGTGTTGCTCAATATTGAAGTTCCAAATCACTTTAAATAATTTATAACTTATACTAGAGAGTTTGAGCCAGCCAACGCCTTAACGTTAACCTTAACGTTAACGGCGGGACTATCCAATGAATTAAGTGAAC
>JAUJYV010003102.1:0-10811 GCA_033995625.1 Ophyiulus pilosus | reverse complement strand
TTAAAAATTTATATTGCTCGTTATGCGAATCACTCGTTATGCGAGGTGCTCGTTAAGCGAGGTTCCACTGTATATTTAGTAAAACTTTACAAAACTAAGCTTTCCTCCTTCATTGAAATTGATGAGAACGAAAATTTCAACTAAAACTTTTAGAGAACTCAAAAATTAAAGCTTGGTGATCCAAATTCACCAACTTTAAAACATAATCAATGAATTAAAAAATATGATTTCAAAAACCTATGTTGAATAAAGTTGAATCTTAGTTGGATATTTGTATTTGTATAAAGATAATATACTTGATTCGTTTTCACTAATGTAACTTTACCGAATTTTTATCCAGGACAAAAGTTTGCAATGATGGAAGAAAAAGTTGTGCTGGCAGACATTCTACGCAATTTTCGTGTAATTTCACATGACAAACGCGAGGGACTGAAAGTATTAGTCGAGCCGATTTTGCGACCAGCGATTGGACTAAACATAAGTTTGGAAAAAAGAGCGAAGGTAAAATGCTGATTAAACCTAGATGCGCAAACTCTGTCATTTCAGCAGTTTTTGATCCAATATGGGAGCACTAACACAATCAAAGGGCACCCAACAGAAAAGTTTGGAGATCCTCCCACGCACTATACGGCATTATTTGCACTTAGAGCACATACTGTACATGCTTTTATGCATTTCATGTATTGTTAGTAAATAAATGCATCATAAATCACCCTGTTGAACAAATGATATAATTTATATAAGGACCTAATTGAACGATTTTTTTTCTGACCAAATGTTGCCAAGATAATGTTATTCAAGTTAAATTATCTTTTACATTCGCTTTTACAATGCTTTATTTACATTAATTAACTTTAACGAATCGTTAAGGTCAGACTGAGTACATGTAATCAGTAGTCATATGAAATGAGTACTCAAACTTGGACAAATATGTACTCATGTGCAGAAGTACTAATTACGAGTACCTGTGGAATCGTACTCCATAGTATGAACAGTATTGTAATCAAAGTTTGGTAAATTGCACTCATGGATGCGAGTACTGATTATGATTATGGTGAATTGCAAAAGTATTGTTTAGGGAATTCAATTTATTTTAAACACCGTAGGTTTTATTAAAAGCAGAAACAATTAAAATTTTAAAAATTCGTAATGAATATGAGAACAACTCAACCCTATTAAACATTAGAAAATCTTAATAATTAAAGGGAAAATCAGAAAAATCCGATAAGAAAAGGATCATAAGTAGAAATGTGAAAATTAGGATACAATTCATATTAGCTTTTAGGATGACCCCCATTTCAAGTTCTCGTTACTCAAGTGTATTAAATGCAACTCAATCACTTAAAAATATTTCTGTTCTTACTCGATTACATTGGTATTATTTCAGATTACGTTAATACTCAAGGAAATTTATAATTACCCATTGTGAGCCTATTTTAGTAATCGAGTGCATTGTAATCAGGGGTGGTCCAAAAATGACGTCACGCGATTTTGGCAGATTTCTGACCCCCCCCCCCCTTTTTCACCATGTCACACTTGGTCACAAAGTTCTGGCCCACCCCCCTCCATTAATACAAAAATTTTAGTTTTTCAAACAGATGATCAGGTACTCCACACAAATAAATAGAAAAATTGAAAGCAATCAAAAAATTAAGTAAAACTTGATAATTAAATTTAGCGCATTTTGATTTATTGATGTGATATCAAATTTCTTAAACACCCCCATTCCCCTCGTCACGAATCCAAAAGCCACATTTGATTATTTTTATAGCTAATTACTTATTCTATGTCTTATAAATGCACAGAAATATACATTTTGTAAAAATACGGTGTAAATTTCATTTACACCTTAATACTGTACAGTGGCGCACAAAAAAATCAAAATGATCAATTTTAATTCTGTTTATTTTTGGTGCCAGTCTTAAAAAACTGCACCATTCACTTATAAATTTTAAACGAGTTCGGATACAACAGAAAATGATAATTTGTATTCCTATTTGTATAAAATTATTGTAACTCTTAAAAATCACTGCTGAGAACTGTTTTGTGGCAAGATGACATAAACAAGATTCTTATAAATGTTTTAATGTGCTTCAGAAATACACGGAAAACATCACTTTTCAAGCAATATGACATACAATTTCAAATACAAAAATACGCAATTATTATTATAGTGTATTATCTTTTTTTTTATGTAATCATTTCTTATCATAGCAATGGAATGATTGTTAGACATTGGATGTATGATGGTTGGAGTATGTACACATGACATTTCCGTCAGCCGCGTTATTAAGGCTTAATTCGCCATAAGCTACGCATCGCAAACGTGTCCGTTCGCAAAGTTTACATCTTTTCAATTTTCAATTCAAAATAGAAAACTTGAGGCAAAACACAGACTCAAAAAATCACGATTCTTATAAAGGTTGATTTTGGTTTATATAAGGAACAAGTAAAAAATATGGACGAAATTACAACATGGAAACGAAATGGTAACCAGGTTATAATTTTTAAAAAAAACGAATAAACATAATGAATAATAATGACAATTGGCATGCAGTATTTGCAATCAATTTTACAATAACTGCTAATGCCGATATGCGTTTTGGGAATTTATTTTAAGCGTAGATCGTATTTCCATTTAGGAGTAAATTCGTATTCGCAGAAAAACAAGCCACCAAATTATCTATCCCAATGGCCCCATAAAACAAAAATGTACGCTTCTGTGTCAATGATGTTACAAATACGGGTATATATCCAAATATTGTTGTTTTTCAATTTGTGTTTCGTTATTATGCGTAATATACTAGTTAGTAAGCTCGAATTGTAAACAGCTGACTAGGTCTTGATCTTCTATGAAGATTGGGAAGCAAAAGACATACCTCAATGCATTCCTAATTTTACATAAAATGGGCAAAAAAAGTATTGGCACACTCAATAAAAATGATGCTATTTTTAAATGAACCAACAGATTGTTTCAAAAACCAGTTTCAGATCAGAACTGGAACATTTATTTGCTTGCATACAAAAAGTAGATTGCTTTGGCCTTAATTACAGCTTTCATGGCAGTCATTATGGCATGAGTTCAACAAATATTCTAGTATTCCATGTTTCCTGAAGTACTTGCTTTTTAATTTTTTTGTCAAAATAATAAAACAAATGCTACATATGGTTAAGATCAGGAGATTGTGAAGGAGTAATGTGCCTCCTTTATAAATTGTAGAGGAGACAACTTCAGACTGCTTTGGGTAATTATTATTTTTGGAAGTGGAAGGTTTCCTCAAAACCCAAATTTCTGGCTCTATCTAATCAATTATAGCACAGCACATCGATGCACATTCTATATGTAATTGTATCATCAAAATGTTATAGATTTTCCACTCGACCGTAGGTCATGTATCCCCAAAACTTGATATTTCCATCAATGTGTTTTCCAGTGTGGTTCATATGTTTGTGATCATTAACAGTTTTAATTATTAGCCAAAATTGAAGAACAGATGCCCTTAAATGCTACTCATCTGAGAAAATAGCAGTCTTCCAAATTTGAAAAGGACTATTGTGGGTAGGTTCTATTTATTTCACTGATGAAAGGCACCTGTGAAGTTGTATATTTAGCATTTTGATGGTACAATTACAGTTTGAATGTTTATATTGATGTGTTGTGCTATCACTTATTCGATTGAGCCAAACAAGATTCTTGAGGAAACATTCCACTCCCAATAATAAAAATTTCAACAAATATTATACAATAACAGAAATAAAAGAATGGCACCTCTCTACAAAGCACATGGAAGGTACATTTTCCACCACAATCTCCTTATCAGGAAACAGATATGTACTCATATTACTAGAACATTTGACATTGTTTCATTTTGTCATTAATCAGAAATTATTTTTCAATTCTTTTTTTTTCAAAACTTTTCAAAACTGTTTTTGAAAAAAAAAACTTGATGGTTAAATTAAGTATCACTTTTATTGAGTATGCCAATACTGTTTTAGCCCACTGTAAATAGTAAAATTTCACGGATTTCTTACAACGCTTAAAAGTAAAAGGTTTATACCACATTACGAGGAGTTGAACCTGCTAGTCTAGAATTTTCGAATTTAATAAACAATAGATAAATCAAAACAAACAGCTAAAACTCATACATTGGGTATCTTCAAGTACTGTATCTTATCATACTATGTCTTATTAACCATTGGTAGCTGGAATGTCATTGAAATACCATATGCAAATTTTGGCTTTTCTATGTCATTCCGTTTATGCTAACACTATAAAAACCACCTATTTGTAGAGTCTCTATATAAAGCCTCTAATAAAAAAGTAAATGCAATAGGAGAAATGCATGCATGCACTAGGGATGGTCTCGGACTCACTCAAGCGGTCACTTAATTAACTCTATCCGCTAAGAACAATTAATTGGCAAACATTTTGAAAGATGTTTCCAACCGATATTAGAGTTTGAGCCAGTCGCGTTAAACGATGACGAGATTGACAACACTGTCAAAAAACAGCACTAACGGTTGGAATAGCATTGGAATGCCATGCTTTGCATATGGTAGTATTTCACATTCCAGCCACCAGTGCTGTCAATCTCGTCATCGTTTAACGTGGCTGGCTAAAACTCTTTATTAATCTAGCCATATTAACAAATTTAGGATGCTTATGTAAAACACTATCTTGGCATATAAATCATGGACATATTCAGAAGGTATTTAAATTAAGCACAGCTTTAAACTTTCGCGGAATTTGGTGAGGTTATGCAAATTATGTAACGTCGTCGCACATGTATTCAACAAAAAAGAAAATCAAGGCGATTTTATTCGCAGTAGGATAGAATTCATTGCGTGACCGTCCCTAGTAATTCATCTGAAAAGGATATCTGCCATAAGGAGAATAAATAATGCTTCTTACAGGTGTGTTTTTTTCAAAAATTAAATGCTCTGCACTTGTAACAAATACCTTGTTGCACCTTATTTTTATGCCAATAAACCCTGAAATATTCTACATTCTGTTAAAAGGAAAATGGAAATTGATTTATTTGTCTATCGGCTCGATTATACAGTCAACAGTTTCATGTTTACTGAAACTTGAAATTTAAAGGTACATTGAAAATTCAAAATGGTGGCGTAAATGGAATGTCATAAAAATGTTATTTCTGATTGCAATACTTTGACATTCCAGCCACCATTTTGAACGCATACCTATAGGTTTTAAAAAATACATGTGTAAGCTGACGAATTACTCTCCTTTAGCGGTTATCGATAACATAGTGGCTGAATCGGGCCATAATTATGCGAAAAACATGACACACAAAAATCAAAACGAAATAAGCACATGCACAGTGTCTGATAAATAAATAACAATTGATGTTAAAATCTAAATAACATATTTTTTGAGCTTACATTTTAGGGAGTTGTTGAAGAAGAGGCGGAAAACAAGCCTCAAGAATCTTTGGCGACTAACCCGCACGCACAATTAAAACGATTACCACTCGTACGGCGTAATTAAGGCACTTTGATTAATTAGAAAAGGCAGTCAGGGTCCGACGAACAAACGAGTAATGAGAGCGGCCATCTTGCATTCAAGCAAGTGTGACCGTGTCACCTGTGCCTGAAATTCCTCCCTAGGAAATATACATTTGAAACGCGAAAACAGGCGCAAATGTTCGCTTTAAAATCATGGTGCAATCCGAATTTGAAGATAGGAGAGGAATAATTACACGACTGGTTACTGGGGAAAGAGTAGGAGACACATTTGAAACGAATAGCAATTGGAAATGCCACTTGGAAATACGACTAGGGACAGATATAGGGATAAAATGTTGGTACGAAACACTAAAGCCGGCGACTCTTGACTGCGTAACATTGCGTAATATTCAAATTTAGGCAAATACAACTTCTAAATATGGTTTGTTAAAAAAAACAAAAAACGAACACAAATAATAAACTTCAAAAAGGGGCTGTTTAGGGCTTTTGTACACGGGCGACGCGATTCCGTTATTGCGATTTTTCGGGATCGCAGCCTGACGTGTGCAGTCTCCAATGGAAAATAGAATCCCGCCAAATCGCAATGGTCAATAACATCATTTTTGGACAATTTTTGTGTGGACATTTTTGGGACATGTACATTAATAGTAAATGTCGCCAAAAGAATCTTTGACTTGGGACTTCCAGATCAAACAGCACCTATTTGAAGGTTCCAATTTTAAGCTGCTGTTTCCAGTTTAATATAAAGCAAACATGGGATTAATTCAGGCCCGGGTTACCCTCAGAAATGTGCAAAAACACCGTTTTTGAATATGCATTTCCACAAAAACGGTCCCATATACCGGCCCCCTCCAATGGATCAATTAAATATAGAATGTGAAATGCAACGAAGTGTCCCAGCAGAAAAACTACTGCACTTTATTCAAATTAACTGCAGTAAAGTGCAGTTAATGGCAGAATTTAAAATTGCAAATATTATGAGTGGTATAGTAAAACTATTTTTTTGCACAAAATGTGCAGTTCGAAATGGCAGAATAACGGCAGCTTTTTGTTTCATATTACACATCAGAAAAACTGCAGTTAATGTGCAGAAGTGCCTGTAAATGAGCAGTAAGAAACTGCAGTTTTTATGAATAACTGCAATTTTATGGCACATTTTTTTTCTGCTGGGATCCGCCTAAATAAATAATAAACATCTTATCGGAAGATTATAACATTTACTCATCATAACGTGGTTAAAACCTTGTAGAAAAATTAGGTCATTGATTAGTTCTGTTAATACAAATTTTAAAAACGGTCAAAATCCATTCACATAATCCATTCCATGACTTTGGTTACCAAAAAGCTGTAGGCTATAGTTATAATCCAGCCATAACCATAAAGTTAAACCATTTTTGAGGGATGTCGTTTTTTCACCCCAGCCCTAGAGGGAAGGAACCTATTAAATTATTAAAGTATTTAAATTTATTGTTTAAACTTTTTGCCATTGCAAGTATTTGCTTTATAACCAAACAATGAGGATGAAGTGAGAATAGATTTTGATAATATTTCAAACAATTTACATGTAAAGTGGATCCTCTATAATCGTCATTAATCTATTTCTACCATTAAAACATTAAGTAATTCCAATTCTGGAAACCTGTGTATATTTTGCACATTTCCAGAATACATTATCGTTGAATTATGCAATTTATATTTCGCTAAACTATGGCAGTGTTCATGCATGTACCATGCACTTCATATGGATGACCATTATGTGTTGGGACAATTTTCGTAACGAATAATGAACGAACATTGGATATGACGAATATACATTTAGAGGTTCCACTTTACATGTTGTATTAAAATATTATTGACTTTGCTTGCTAGAACAATGATGGTTGTGAAAATAATTTATTAGAACCTGAGCATTTATTGCTCGAAATATTTGTTAAATCTTTCTTAATTCCAAAATTAAACCAATATTTGTAAAGTTTTTGGAAACCCTAATGTATGAATGACATTAACCGAGTCACACATTCGGTATTCGACGAGTTCCGAACGACCATTTGCCAAATATTTCTAGTTGTTTGGATGGATTGCTCATCATGAATATTTATTAGATCTACTCAGCTTTTCCTATTTTGTTAAAGTTCAACTTGGTCTATATACATATATATTCTGAGTATTTATATAGAGGTGAATTAACTATACTTATAACTAACTGCCACAACTTATAACTGCAACTGAAAACTACAAACGCAGTCGTATTAATTATAATTTCAGATTCATTATTCATTTTAATAATTGCCAAAATAGCTATCAGAATATTTTTGAGCGAATGTTCGATATTCACACAGCTAATCGATGTTCGGTAAAATATGCGTGCCAGTTCACGTGTTCTCACCATGCACATGACACGTTAATTCCTGTTGAATACTTGGCAAAAAAACAAACATTTGGCATTCGGCAAACCCCAAATGTGTGGCTCGGTCTTAAAGTCAAATAATCAAAAAACATGAAACAAAATCTATATAACTAGTCATAAAACATTAAACACAATCAAGAAATTTTAAATAAATAACCTGAATTTTCGAAATGTTCCCAAGCAGTAATGGTTATACAAATTGCGTTAAAAAATCCTCAAACAATTAATCAAAGTCCCAAGCAACAAGCCTTCCAACAGTTTTATGTGGAAACTCTTCAGGCAAAATACAACGTCACTTCATAAACAATCAGTTATCAAAAATCGTGTTAATTTTCACACAAGGTATTATACAAGTTATGTTTTCTAATTGTTTAGTTATTAATTAATGAATGCGGATGATTAAATTTATTATTTTTTTGAAAAACAGCATAGAAACAACAATGTCGTTGCAAGAAACCACGCATATAGGTTCCTGCAAGGTTTAAGCAGTAAATACCATAATCTTCTATTCTTAAACCCAAGAATGTAGCAATATTAACAAAAAAAAGTAAGGAAAACAACAAAGATTTATACGCAAGTTAAGAAAGCCAGTGATGGACATTGAGCATTGCACGTTTTGATTCGCTAACAATTCAGCGCATCTTTGTTGAATTTTTTCTAACATACATCAGTCAACTGGTTGGAGTTTACAATATCTTCGCTGAATTTATGAACAACGAGTGGATACCCAAGCTAAGTGCTTAAAATAGTACAACAGTTGGTTGACGACTCCATTTATATTTCTTATCACGAGCAGGCCGATCCATTTTATTGTCCGAATGCATCCCCAAGAACACGTGGAACGAGCATGCAATGGCAAGTTGGAAGCATCATCAGTGTTGACTTCTAAAACTGTCTGACATTTCGTTATTCTGCTGGATTTGAATTTCCAACATTTTCAGTCAACTGGAAACAAGTCATATTTCAACTTCAACAAAACGTAATAAAGGGCTTTTGAAAGTCCTTGTTCTTGCAAAGTCTAACAGGTCATTGATAAGCGATTTTCAAAAATGAACTCTGCTTGCCACATAATCTTCTGGTGATGTCGAACATATCGCTGACGTCTTCAACAAACAAGCTATATTCGAGTGATATTGCTCCAACATGCCCTACTTCCCATGATGACAAGTCTCAAAAAACATTCATCGTAGTGTCAAAAATGGTACTTGACATTTCAGAAAATTGCACCGGTCTTTTCGTTATGTTGATACACTGTTCCGGGTTTGTCCACTGCGCTGATCAACAACAAACCTCTCTGGAAATATTGAGAAAAAGTCAAAATTCAAGATGCCTGTCCCAAATTCCAGATCAAGCTACATTGTTCTTGGAACCGTTGCAGTTAACGTCTTAAATCTGGTAGTTGCATCGGACAGACAGTGCTGGCAATAAAACTTGCCTTGACCTGTTATAAACTACATAACAATCCATGCAGTACTCTGCTGTCGAGCACTACACTGTCCTGTAACATTAATAACGGGAATAGTTGATCCACGTCCCTTGGACACATATATAGAGCTGCATCCCCCAAATGGCGGTTAGCAACCTTTATAAAGCCCTAACGACCAGTTAAGTCCCCATTAAAAATGGAGGAATGTGCAGGCAATAGAACTTGCCCCTTCTGCTGAGAGCTGCAATACCCTGACCTTACATATGGGCACAGCGCTACCCTACAATCGAGTGCTACACTACCGTATCACGCTTTTCCAGAGGCACCATGATTCGGTCTGTGCTCGCCGGGTGCACCTTGGCCCTACTGAAGAGGTCGCCGGCATCACTCGGCACTGCCCTGTAGCCCCGCAAGAGGCCGTCTTTGCCCAAAGGCACGTTGGTAGGCTCCGAATCCCCACCTGCGGAGGACATGGACAGCCGTTCTGGGACGCTCAGGTCGGTGTGCGAACGGAATGGAAACGACTGCAAGGGGCGCCCCAGTTGAGCAATTTTCAGGCCGGAGGTGGAGCCCTCGGCTGACATGCACGAGGACGAAGGCGAGTCCCGTGCTGAGGAGGGATCCGGGGAGCTCCGGATGTAGCAGATACCACGTTCGGGCCTCAGGACGTCCTGGGGCAGCGGCCACTGGTACGATTCGGGTCCCAGCTCCTTGGTGCTGGGGTACTTCTTTGGGCTGCCCTCGTAGTCTACGATACCCATGGCGGTACTGGTCTTCTGCTGGCGTTGCGGGTAGGACATCTTCCTAGTCAACATGGCACACTTGGGTGGTCTGGCATTGATGACCGCATGGTCGATGACAGCAGCTGGATGGCCCGGTTTCAGGCCATCGTCAAGCGGGGGCAGGTAAGTTTCGCAGGTATTCCCCTTCTCACCTGAAGGTAAGGAGTGGCGGTTGTTGTAGTGGTTGTAGCCGACCATGTCGTGCAGGAGATCCTCCATCTCTCGTGACTCGCTGCCCCGCAAGATGCAATGTTGCCCATGGGCTTTCATGCGGCGCTCCTTCTTCCAGTCGACAACCTGTTCCTTGTGGCTGCTGAAGCTGTCCAGTGCCGTACTGTCCGTGTGATTTCCATCCATTTTCAGCAAAGCTGTAGAAACAGTGATCTGCACGTTGTGAACGAGCAAAGACAATAGGTCGTTGGGACGAAACGCACAGAGACTACAGAAAATAGAGCCCATTTTAAAGCAGAAGAGCATGCTTGGAACGAATTATCTTCTCTTTCGTGGCAAACATTATTTCTAAACAAGAAATGCAACATGCTCATTCATTTCATGAGAAACTGTACACAGTTTTTAAAAAATTCGCAAATTTTACAGGAAAAGTAAAGGTAAATTTGAAGGAAATGTCTATTAAGTACAGTGGAACCTCGCTTAACGAGCACCTCGCATAACGAGCAATATAAATTTTTTAAAAATGACTCGCTTAACG
>JAUJYV010003101.1:0-10812 GCA_033995625.1 Ophyiulus pilosus | reverse complement strand
CCCGGTGATGAGCAAATGTAACACCACCGAGCAAAGTCTGTCGAAACAATATACTCGTAAAATCTTCGAAAATTAGCATTTTCTTGTTAGACTCTCTGGACGATCCTTTTATGAAGACGTCAGAAGTGTTGTAGTGAGAGCAACATATCCAGACAAATGTTACCCGGTGATGAGCAAATGTAACAGCACCGAGCAAAGTCTGTCGAAACAATATACTCGTAAAATCTTCGAAAATTAGCTTTTTCTTGTTAGACTCTGATAGAATTATCTGGACGATCCTTTTATGAAGACGTCAGAAGCGTTGTAGTGAGAGCAACATATACAGACAAATTTCACCCGGTGATGAGCAAATGTAACAGCACCGAGCAAATTCTGTCGAAACAATATACTCATAAAATCTTCGAAAATTAGCTTTTTCTTGTTAAACCCTGTTAGAATTACTTGGATGATCCATTTATGGAGACGTCAGAAGCGTTGTAGTGAGAGCAACATATACAGACAAATTTCACCCGGTGATGAGCAAATGTAACAGCACCGAGCAAATTCTGTCGAAACAATATACTCGTAAAATCTTCGAAAATTAGCTTTTTCTTGTTAGACTCTGATAGAATTATCTGGACGATCCTTTTATGAAGACGTCAGAAGCGTTGTAGTGAGAGCAACATATACAGACAAATTTCACCCGGTGATGAGCAAATGTAACACCACCGAGCAAATTCTGTCGAAACAATATACTCATAAAATCTTCGAAAATTAGCTTTTTCTTGTTAAACCCTGTTAGAATTACTTGGATGATCCATTTATGGAGATGTCAGAAGCGTTGTAGTGAGAGCAACATATCCAGACAAATGTCACCCGGTGATGAGCAAATGTAACAGCACCGAGCAAAGTCTGTCGAAACAATATACTCTTAAAATCTTCGAAAATTAACATTTTCTTGTTAGGCTCTGATAGAATTATCTGGACGATCCTTTTATGGAGACGTCAGAAGCGTTGTAGTGAGAGCAACATATCCAGACATGTTGTACCCGGTGATGATCTATTACAACACACAGATCAAAGCCTATCTAAACAATGTACTCGTAAAATCATGCATTTCTTGTTAAGCTCTCTATTAAATTATCTGGACGATCCATATTTGGAGACATCACAAGCGTTGTAGTGAGAGCAGAATATCCAGACAAATCTTAACCGGTGATGAGCAAATGCAACAGCACCGAGCAAAGCCTGTCTAAACAATGTACTCGTAAAATCTTCGAAAATCTTGCATTTTTCTTGTTAAGCTCTTTGTTAAATTATCTAGATGATCCTTATTTGGAGACATCACAAGCGTTGTAGTGAGAGCAGAATATTCAGACAAATCTTAACCGGTGATGAGCAAATGTAACAGCACCGAGCAAAATTTGTCTAAACAATGTACTCGTAAAATCTTGCATTTCTTGTTAAACCCTGTTAGAATTATTTGGATGATCCATTTATGGAGACGTCAGAAGCGTTGTAGTGAGAGCAACATATCCAGACAAGTTGTACCCGGTGATGATCTATTACAACACCGAGCGAAACCTGTCTAAACAATGTACCCATAAAATCTTGAATTTTTCTTGATAAGCTCTCTGCTAAAATTATCTAGATGATCCTTATTTGGAGACATCACAAGCGTTGCAGTGAGAGCACCGGTGATTACACGGTGATGAGCGAATGCAACAGCACCAAGCTATGTATACTTTTCGAAACGTGCTCGAAAAATCTCATCAAAACTCTTACTCCACTAGGTCGTCGATATCGCAGCAATGGGAGTTCTTAATGTTGCAAATAACATCACTCAGCAGAATGTTTACTCGTTATCTAAAGATGTGCTCGTATAGTTGTTGAACCTTGCTGAACTTATGCATTGGCACTTTATGAATGCCCCCGTCCTGGTGCTACATGTCCGGACGTGCTCTACTACGTAGTCGATACCACAGAAAATTGGAAAGTTCTTAATGTTGCAGATAACACACGCTCAGCAGAATGTTTACCCGGTGACGAATAATTACAATCTTCACCTAGGTACACACTCTGCTGAGCAAATGTCATGCTGAAAAAATTCATGGCGGTGACATCAATGCTTGAGATGCAAAGATGTGCTTGTGGTTTTCTTGGACCTTGTTGAATTTGTTGAATTGAAAATGGAATTTGTAAGGGCATTGCCATTTTATGAATGCCCCCCGTCCTGGTGCTACATGTCCGGACGTGTTCTACAAGGTGGTCGATACCAAAGCACCAGGTGGGACCACAGCAATTGGAAAGTTCTTGTTGCAGATAACATACGCTCAACAGAATGGTAACCCGGTGAAGAATGATTACAATCTTCACCTAGGTGCACACTCTGTTGAGCATATATTTAATTATTGGACTTTTATGAACAATCCCTTTTTGATACTGGATGAGGCGCCAAAACAGTCCGGTTGGTGGAAACCTGAAAAGAGTAATTTATAAAATTAGTTAAGCTGAAATTACTTATTTAACCGTGAAATAAGGCTGAAAAAGATTGTTAATATACTAATATGGTAGAATCGTGAATAGCTTAACTTTGTATCTATTATATTTTCCCAAACTTGATAACATGTGTTACTTTATATCATGGTTATATATTTTAAATAATTCCCGGATATTGTTTTCTCGTAGGCTTCCAGAAGACACCAGGAAGTGTGGTCGATGCTTAGCGAATGAATCGGTATATTCAAACATAACTGAAGAAATAATGGACGATAAGCGCCATTGCTGAATGGTAGACACTACTACCAGTGATGTACCAGCCTTGAGTATTTTATGAGAAAGCCCTACATGCAGTCTGAAGGTGGAAGCGCCGTGGTTGAAGGTAATGTGGAAAGCACCCTAACCCTAAAGTAGAAGCGCCGTTATTTTAGATAAACCTTCGACATATGGTAAAAGCGCCGTTACTGAAGGTCGCTGAAAGCACACCCATGATTTTAAATTTCCCCAGTGACGTATGCAATATAAACGTCGTCCTTGACGCTATGGAGGCTTCGTCGTGTGACGTCAGTAGTGTGGGCGGGAATTCTAATTTCCTGCTATAAAAGCGGCCCTGTTTCACCGAATTGCTTCAAACCCTTTTATTAGTTGTTTGACGAACCTTGGGCAAGTTTGGCCTTTCTTTTTCGTCCGCGGTAAAAACGAGGTTTTTATTGTTCTTTTAATTTGCCACACTCGGGGCTAATCCGGGACAAGCACGACTCCCATGAATTTAGCGTGGCGTGACGTCAGGATGACTAAGACAAAACTTTTTGGCGGTTTTTCATGCTTTTGTCTGGCGTACGTTTCCCATGAAACGCCATTGTTCTGCCAGTTTTTTGCAGTTTTGCCCCCGTTTCAATTTGCCTCGCCACCCTTCCAACCTCCTCTTGCCCTACACTGCAGCGTACGATACCCCGTGGAATATGGTAAAGGGCCTAACCGTCAAACCTGTACTTTAATATAAGTTTATTTGTTTCGAAATCTACAACAAAAATAGGGTTGGGAACTATTTGTGTATGTTGCTGGAAAAACGTGTGTGGAGCGCCTAAATATTGGAACAGGACATATGGGGAATTTCCCACAAAAACGCACCGCCCCTCACGTTGCGTTCCTGTAGGGAACCCCACCAAGTACTTAAAAAGTAAAAGTTCACACCTGTTAAAGGTTTACTTCAAAAATTCGGAGTTATATATCCTCCTTAAATATTCAATTTTGGAATAAATTTACAATATTCCAAACCGTTTACCACAGCGTTCGAATTATCCGAAAAATGGATGACAGGCAACGTTTTTCCACCATTTTGTGTAGTTTGTGGCCAAAAATTTGGCGGTTTCTTTGTTTCAATGAGGTTTTGAACCCCTGCCAAGAGTACATTATATTTCCCCGCAGGAGTAGACGTGACTCGTAATTTTAAACAGCGTTGCCCGGCTAGGCCTAACGAGCGTCTTATCTTTGTTCGAAGAAAAAGACCAAGTTTCTTGTCCACGTCTTCAGCTATCCGGTAAGGCGGTCCCAAACGACGATTTTTTCCGCCAAGATGGATGAGTGTGGATCTAGTCATGATACTAGAGACACATGGACTAGAAGCACAATCATCCATAGCGACGGAAATGTAAAAAAAAATCCTGCGGCACCAGAGTCAGCATCATGGCGGACGCCATGACGGAAAAGTAGGCTTGATGGGACAACTACTTGTTGCTTCTTCGAAGTCTTCGGTTGTGGACGATGTAGAAGTTAGTTGACGCGCTTCATCGTGGCGGAAAAACACCCAAGTAATCCCCAAAAAACTTTTTGTTGCAAGTTGGAAGTTTAAAAGCCGCCCAACTTGACGGACATCGGCTAGGCCTCTGCCGGGGGAAGAAACGCTGAAGCCGGCGAAAGGAAAAGCGGAGGTCCGTATACAAATTCGGCATAAGCGTCCGAGGGGCAGCCACGTACCGACCAGCTCAATCCTTCAATGGCGTCCCGAACTCCCCAAATGCAGGGCCCTGTCTCATCCCTCGCATGGGAACGCCGTCGTCCAATCGTGAGCCACAGCCGAAGAATAGTTATTTGTTGCCTCCGGCAAATTATGTACGCGCCATTGAAGCAGAGTGTGGAGGCAACAACGCCGCTCCAATCTTTGACTAGCCTCCACCAACGGCCAGATTTTTTGAAAAACTTTTTTGTGCCCCCCTCTCCCCAACCCTCAACGACCTGCCTGCCTGCCTGCCAGTCGCCTTATCAAAGAAGATAGAAATTCCGAATGCCAACGGTCCAATCACGAAGCGGATTTGAACTCTCAGGTATGAACCTGTGCTGCTTGCGAGCAATCTACTACGAGAAAAATGCCTACAGGAATACATCCCTCCACACCCCCCACACCCCCTCCCTTCCTCCTTCAATTGCCAGTGGTCCGAAATTCTTTTTCGAAGCTATTTTGGGAAGAAGCCCTTATACTACAAGTTTGGGAACTAGTGGCTATATTACAGTTTGAAACTTTCAGCAACAACTCTGTGTAAGGTACATTTTGGAATTCATTAATCCAGTAATGATTCGATCTATCTAAGGTAAATTTTGGGATCCAAAATTCAGTTGTGATGCCCTATATTCTGTAGCAGTTCAGTATCCAGTAATAATTCAATTTTAAGGTACATTTAGTGATGATATGAGGTGATACCCTTTATATTTTGGCAACAGCCCTTCAGCTATCTTTGCAACTTGATTCATGAAATTTCGATATTTTATCCTGGAACTAGTGTAGGATAGTAAAGAAACTTTTTAGTTATCGTTGGTTTTTGAATTTCGGTGAATTTCGGTAATAAAATTACACCATTCTTTTAGAAGCAATAGGGTAAGGGTAATTTTGCTTTCAGAAACCATTCTTCTGTGTTCTTTGTTGGTAGTGGACAAAGTATACGAAAGCTAGGGGCCCTTTGAATAACAAATTTTTAAAATTTTCACGTGGTAATTTTTATAATTGCAGTAAAGTATTCAGTTGAGATTTCCTGATGTCCCTTCTGATAATATTCAGAAATGCCTGTCCCTTCGTAAAGGGAGTTTAGCCAGCCAAATAATGTTGTTTTCGCCAAAATGTTAAGATTCACCCCCCCTGGAACTACCGTACTATTGGAACCCCTGTTGTGCCGGAGGAATAGATTTTGGAAAAGGTACTCTGTTGTAGAGGCTGGCACGTGATTCGGTGTGGCCTTGGACATTGGCTTTGTTCTGCAAAAACCGAAATTTGAACCTGTCCCACGCGGGAATCCTTTCAAGTTCTGCGGACCACCCCCCAAAATCCTGGTCACGATTACCACTTGGTACCACCTTGCCAGTCGCTCATCATGTTTTGGCACACGAGGGTTGTGGGCCACTTTCCATCTGCTGGTACTTTGCGCTCCCCTTGCACGCATGCGTCAAGACTAGTTCCCGCCAATTCAACGCCACGTCAACACGTGACCCGCATTTTTTTCTACAGAAGTTCCTCCTGAGTACCTGCGAGTGAACTTTTTCCCCGCCTATGTGTACCTAAAATCGTTACCCCTGGTGGTCGCTACCCCCCCACCCTTTACATAATATGCAAAGGAGCGAGGACGACAACACTTGCTGTGACCCAAATATCCTCACCAAAAACTCTTAGCCTCTCTCATCCCTCTATCACCCCCCGGATCTGGTGGAGGGTCATTAAGAGCCCCAGCATTTGAAATCTTAGGCGCAGTTTTCACAGTCATTTGCGACTATCTAATTTGAGATTCTTATCCTCTCAGATAGGCTACGGACTTCCGGTTGGGGTGGCCCAGTGGATATGTATATTTCATTAGACTTGGAACATTTACAGGCTTGGCTATTGTAACGTATACGATAAAGGGCAACAGTTTGATTAGGACCTTAAAAATGTACAGACTTGGATAATGGAACATTCAACAATAGCATTTTGAAAAACAAGGAAATTAGAGGCTTGGATAATGGAACGAATAGGATAAAAAGTATTTTCAAAAACAAGGGCAAAAGTTTGGTTAGGACCTTACAAATTAGAGGCTTGGATAATGGAACGTATACTACAATACTATGTTCAGAAATTTGGATAGGACCTCAAGAAATTAGAGGCTTTGATAATGAAACGTATACGACATTGTATATTTTTTGACCTAACCTGAACTAGGATTCTGCAAAAAATGCAATTGTTGAAACAAATTTACGCTGACCATCTTGTTGACTCAAGTCCCATATTCAGAGAAGTGGAATTATTTACAAGGGAAATTCCCCTGTCCATAGATGCAAGACTTATGAGGATATCTTAACTATATCATCCAGGTCAGTCCAAGTATATCCAGGTATATTAAACTTTTCCAAATCTGGGGAACCTAACAACCTTGCAATGTTTTAGGATGAAATTTCCGTATGGACTCATGAGGATAGAGTTCTACCAGATCCAAACCATTGTTTGTAGTGATTATCAAGTTCCTTAAAAGAAGGAATCAAAATTGTCATTGGGGGAACAAGCTGGCTGTTGCATGCAAAGGTTTTTTTTCAACAACAAAAGGCCCGTGGTCGTCCTGCTCTCTTCCAACCGGTTTTTTGGAAGACAATAATTACTGGTTCCGCACTGAAAGCAATTTCCCACGCAACTAACTCTCCCGGCAGCCATTGTTGACTGCCTTTCTAAAATGGCTGCCCTCCCTGTTTGTCTATTAGTCGTGTTTGGGACTTTATAAAAATCACTTGGTGCGGTTCTCGCAACAAGAGTTAGAAAGAAATATCATGATCATCTTTTAGAAACAAGTTTCTACAAATTCCTCACCTCACCCCACAAAAAAACTGGGCACCCTGTATGCGTGGGCGTAACGCGAATGAAGGTTATTATGTTTTCTAATTAAATAGTCGGGTCTGCAGGACTAGTGTTTTTAAATCTGATCCTCTTGATGGAGGTTGATGACATGCAGTTGAAATATGTTATCTGTGCATTTTTAACCGCACATTTCTGTTGGAACGTTTGCCAAAAAAGTTTTTTTCGGACAGACCACATACGTAGAGATACATGGTGCCACGAAAATGCGTTTTTCCAACAATGGTGGTCAACAAGAACCGTTTACCCTCTGGCGTTACTCGGCCTTCGGGGTCAAGAATAAAAGTGCACTCCCCTCTTTGGACAACTGACCCATGTAGAAAGTTTCCCCGCTACCATTACCTTCACCCCCTCCTGCATTAACCCCACCCCCTCCCAATGTGAAGGACAACTGACCATGTAGAGAAAGTTTCCCGCCAACCACTAACCATCACCCCCCCAAAAAAAAACTTGGAGGGGAGCTAAAAACAATGGAGGTGAAGTCGTCTTCATGGGTCACATGGACGGTTTTGGCCAATCAAAATCATCACCAAGTGGAATTGCCACGCCTCTTACAAAACTAGACCATTTTCAGAAATTTAGCCTACTGACCTTACCACCCTCGCTCATAAAGCTAACGTTTCTCTTAAAATGTGAACATTTGCCAAAAATAACTAGGTCAATAATGGACTTTAGGGCACTTATGGCTTTACGGTTTTACAAGTTTCTTTCTAAAAATAAAATTTACTGTTGTATCTAATAGGCCGCTTTCACCGTGGGATATTTCGGGGCTGGGCCGCCATTTTAACACTGCTCATTAACTGTTTGGATATTTAGACCACAAGAAAGAACAAAATTTTACCAACACAGTTTTGTTTCTAAATTTTCAAAGATGGATGCAAAATCTGATAATCTTTGCAAAAACAACGTTTAAACCCATATGATTGAGACAAATATATTTGAAAATGAATTTTTAAATGCATTTCAAATCTATATTTTGGTATATTTATAAATATTCAAAGAAATCTATGCTTTGCAAAAGCATTTTTAAGCCTGTTCCATAGTTAGGTAAAGCATAAATCGTTCTAACCAACAACAACAAAAATGTAGAATATTAAAATATTATTATAAATATTTAAAGAGAATCTCCTAGTCATGCATTACAAAAGCTTCTATTTGGAAGTTAACCCTTTCGTTCTAATTAAAACATATGTATTGAATATTAAAATATTCAAACTAGAATTTCCGAAATCTACCATATTTTGCAAAATATTTTAAGTTCTAAAACATTTCTAAAATAAAATTATCGTATGGAACATTGAAATTAAAAAATATCTAAATTAAATAATATTTCAAAATTTGCTATGCTTTGCAAAATGGTTTAAGTTAACCCTTTCTGCCTTTCTAAAACAAAAGTATCATTGCATGGAATATTCATATAAAAAATATTAAAATTTACATTACAAATAATATTTCAAAAGTTAAACAAAAGCAGAAATTCAAAGAGTTCCTTAAATTCGCCAATCTTTGCAAATGTTTAAGCATCATACACAGCTTTTTGTTACACTAGAGTTTTGTTTGAATATATTAACGACCTACTAATTGTTACAGTTACAAACAAAATCTGCATACTGTAAAATAGATGCAACTAAAGCAATTTTCAAATCGCCATAAAATAAAGAAAATTAACAATAGCGAAAAGCATTGTTAAATCGAACTTCGAATTTAGTTGTACAGTACAAGGATTTAACATTTGTTCTAACATTTACAAAGTTTAAAGAATAAATATTTAAAAAATATATAAAGTATTATCTTACCAAGGAGAAGTCCTTTGGTGTGCGTCGTTGGTTGACCAGTGGTCATCTATGGCAAAAAGGGTGAACCTATTGCTTTTTACCCAACTCCAAGAGCCTATTTATAGGTCCCAAGCAGCTATGGGCAGCCAATGGGCTTAAGTAGGGTCAGTGAAATAAATATCACGTGGTTTTTCTAATTCTTTGAGGTATTCCGAAACATATGGGACTTAACGAACCTTTGGACCCAAACGACCCCAATTCGCGAGATTAAATTTATTTGCGATATAGGGCACCCTTTGTTTTTATACCCCTTGAGTTTGATATGGGAATTCCCAAAGGATTAAAAGATCTTTTGAACCCTAGGAAATAATGGATATGGACAGTTTTACACATTCCTTTGATATTTGGAATGTTATGATAAAATTAAATATTGATATTTCAAGATGTTTAGATGTTTTTGGACAAGCTGTATTTTGGCAGTTATGTTCTGCATGTGTTGGTGATGTTTGTGTTGGTTATTTTTGAACAAATTTGTGCAAAAATATTCCAAACTAAACACGCGCATTTCAATTTGGTCCTAATTGCAAGAAATTGCTGCATGTATTTCGAAATGTTTTGTTTTAATACAAAAGGGACATAGAATAATTGAGAAATTCGAACAATGCTCTTTGATACAAAGCTTTTGGATTCCAAATTCTGTGATAATACGGAACTGCTTGATCGAAACACGTGTCAGTTTGTATATTCAAAAGATAAACACGTTTATCAAAATGGACACAAAATGTCCAAATGTTAACTCGAAAACTTTTCATATCTGATATACATGTTACAACATGCAGCATATCTGATATACTATTGTATTGTGTAGTAAATTAATAATTTAATTACTGTTAATTTTGATTGGCATGATTTAGACATGTACATGTGCATTTGAAAACTAATTATGAGTTTCAGATAAAATTGGTCATGTCTGGAAACACGAGCGTCTATATATGAAAATATTCTCCATACTTTAAGTTTCTGTAAAAAGTGATGGCCATATACAGTATGTTATTTATGTTATTGGCCGTGTGTGGATGCAAAATTGAACATGTAATGTTCAGTATATTATTTTTAAAAAAAATTGAATATGGTATATGCAGTATAAACATTGTTCCCTGCAAACATTGAACCTCGGTTTATTGTTTTGGAAATTTGTTAAAATTTGAATTTTCGGATCTAGAAGTTTGTTGAAACTTTCTTCTGAGAAAATCTGTTGAAACCACGATGTTTTAAACTGGAAGTTTGTTGAAACCATTTTTTTGTGATTAGAAAGTTTACTGACAGCAATGACGCTACGAATTTGTGATCTGTAAATTTGCTGAAATTACTGTACTATGTGGAGCTATATATGGCAACTATCTTCCATGTACAGTATATACTCAGATGTAAGAATATATTTGGGCATACGTATACTATTCAGATGTATGAATATATTTGGGCATATATTCAGATGTATGAATATATTTGGGCATATAAGAATATATTTGGGCATATACTCAGATGTAAGAATATATTTGGGCATATACTCAGATGTAAGAATATATTTGGGCATATACTCAGATGTAAGAATACTATGTGGGCATATACTCAGATGTAAGAATATATTTGGGCATATACTCAGATGTAAGAATATATTTGGGCATATACTCAGAT
>JAUJYV010003100.1:0-10835 GCA_033995625.1 Ophyiulus pilosus | reverse complement strand
ATTTTTTAAACATTTATATTGCTCGTTATGCGAATCACTCGTTATGCGAGGTGCTCGTTAAGCGAGGTTCCACTGTATATACCTTTATATTTCCTCTTTCAAAATATAGAAGTACAAACTGGCATAAAAAGTGCATTTTTTTACGTTTAACGTCATGTAGGAAACTTTAAAACCGAAACGACCTTATAAAACTGTAAATCAGGAAATAATTTCAAACAGTTTTTCAGAGTGGCCTCTGCGAAATCCTTTCCCTCGCAGAAGGTATTTTACCCTTTCAGGGGAAGAGAAGCAACTATAATTCGCTAGAACTTTATTCTTCGTTCCTTAGTTTAGAAATTTATATTATAGATGGCGGACGCTTATTTATGCAGCAATAAATTAGGAAGCAGTAGCTGGGACGTTTTTTTTAAAAAAAATCTAACCCAATTCCCGAAACGCAGGTCGCTAAACTCCTTGTAAGCCATTGGCGTTTAGCGAATTCTACAGTTTGTTTTTTGTCCAAACTTTTTTTTTCCAGGGCGATTTATGTACGAAGTAAAAAGCAAACAATGCAGTTTCTTAAGAAACACGCTTCAGAAGTCAGGTATTTCTATTGTTTTTTAAGTCACAGGTTAACCTAGGCATTCACAAGAATAATTCACAAACGTAATGATAATAAATATATATCTCGAATGACGGCCTGACGGTCAACTCTTTAGCATGACCGCTTTGGACAGAATATTTAAGAAATAAAATGTCCAAATGGGTAGACAAAGCAATATGAACACTTGCTACAGTTGCACATTCCTTTATCAGTTGAACTAATTATTGTTTGCAATACAAACTCAATCCTTCTTGGAATGGACTCTTACAAGTTTTGATTAGTTTAGTAAAATTATATGCATCGCCAAACATAAGAAAATTCAGTGTTGCAGACATATATTTTGTAGTTTTATATTTATATAAACGTCCTGGTAGACTGCTTATTTGCTAAATCGAATTTAAAATTTAGAAATTTTAGCATTTCAAATCTCTCACAAGCATTGGTTGGCATGTCATTTATTTAATTTACCATCAATTTCTCATTAGGTTTATGAACTAACATATACAAGTTCGACTTTTTATTGGATCCTGGCAATTGTCGAAAGCTTTGAAAAAATTGTGTTCATTCCCACTTTCTGGAAACCAAAATGGCAACATTAAGTGGCAGCCATCTTGTTTCGAGCGGGAAACGCTGTACCAGTGCTGCCAGTCTCATTTAGGGAGAAATACCCATTTTATTTATAAAATTTTCAAATGAAGCTAGTTTTTATTTATTCACCTTAGAATTTTTGCATAAATCAAAACTTCATAAAATTCTTCTATGCTACCAATTTATGTCCTTAGTGAACAAACATGATAGTGGTTTAGTGGCCAAAAAAAGCAATAACTGTAATTCTGCCAAACTGAACTCATCAAGCTTACTTCATAAAACTCTTCTATTCTACCAAGTCAGAACCATCATGTTTCTTAAAGGCCCTTAGTGAACAAACATGATGGTGGTTTAGTGGCCAAAAAAAGCAATAGCTTTAGTTCTGCCAAACTGATCTTATCCAGCTTTCGTCAACAATTTTTTCTATTCTAACCAAGTCAGAAACCAGTGGTGCCAAACCAGATTCGACTAACCCGATAGCACCAAAACGGGCTTAATATCGACCTAATTAATGCGGTTGAAATTGCCGTTTATGAATAGAATTTTGAGAGAAGGGATGTATGGGGGGGTTAATCGGCTGACCAAACATTCTAGTTTCAAGGCGCTAAATGGTTCACCCTGGCCTAAAATTCGTTGGAGATGAAACCATTAACGCTTATGATTACAGCAGCCTACCTAACATGAATTGTGCCAATAAAAGGTACGATACAGTGGTATCCTCTTCGATTTCTGGCCGTTCAAACCGTGACATCATGACCTCAGTCATGATACCGGATGCCTACGAGCACTTTATGAATCGATTAACCTCTTTAGTTTTTAATTACATCGAAGAAACAAAAGGAGAGATGCTCCAATAAGAAATGGCTTTGAGATCCCGAAACGTTTTTTTTTAGTCTCACCGTAATTTCCTCATTCCAATTCAAATCGGGTTCTGTTAATTACAAATTAATTAGGCAAGAGGATAGACACTTCGATTACCAGTGTGTTGGCGGACTTATCATCAAGACTGCCTTCTGAAACGTCTTTTACGCCTGTCGAGGCTGAGGCCAATTCAGATATTACATACAGGAGATTACTAAATTAACTACTAAGTCAATTAGCTAGACGAAAGACACGATAAGGTAGTAATAAAGCGTCTCGGGAATTTTGCGGCGGCCATCTTGGAACTGCTTTTTTGGCTCATTTGGGCCATCGGTGAAATACAAGAACGAATTATACAGTGGTGTTTTTACCCCCAGACAAAAGACAGTTTGAGCATGAAACACGTCTTTATACTTACCTTAACGTTAACGGCGGGAAGGGAGGAGCCACGCGTTGAACTATCCAATGAACTAACTGAACGTAATGGATGAGCATGCGTGGTTCTTCCCTTCCCGCCGCTAATGTTAAGGTAAGTATAAAGACGGGTGGCATGCTCAAACTGTCTTATGACACAGAACACCATCCACAAACTTTTAGATTCCCAAGAAAATTTTCTAAAGGCATTTTTGTTTAGAAGTTACATTTTATAGTTCACTATATTTACTTTGTATAATTTCTAATTAAAGCAATAACATAAATTTAATGATTTACAACACAATTCAAATTGAGTACTAAAGTGCAACAGTACTGAACTGACACAATGAACTTTTGGGCTCCGCACCTCTCACTAGGTAAATATTTGGTATCGAATCACCAATCTCTGCTGACTGACCAGTATGGATATTCAAATATTTAGAAATGGATAAATATGCGATTTTTGGAATTTAAAAAACCACACATAATTACGAATCATATAAATGATTATGAATGAATAGTGCTGTGAAATTATAATAATTGTAACATCAATGAATTCGATTTTAACACAGTATGAATAAAGATGCACTAAACCAACTAATAGAGTTTGAGCCAGCCAACGTTAACGAAACGATAACGATAACGTTGGCTGGCTCAAACTCTTAATATACCCGAAGTTTACAGCAAAAATCGTTTTTAATATATTTAAAACTGGAAATTTGTTCACGCGATTTTACTGTATAACATTGTTAGCAAATATAAATTGAAACGTAACCCAGGTTTACCATTCTTGACCTCACATCAAATCACATACACAAAAAATAAATTATAAAGGCATATTTTAAGGGCACGAACTTGCTAACCTTAAATCAGCGATGCTTACCGAGAAATGTCATTCGCATAACTGTAGAAGCATTACCGAAATAATTACTTTATAGTATAAGGTAAGAATCATAAAATTAAATTTACTACAATTATGTATTGCGTGTGCGATGCGCTAAGATGGGTAGAAAGTTCAACATTACTATATGAAATTATCCACTTCGTAATGTTTTTTTCTCATAAAAACCTTGTAGAATTCTAGGCCATATATGTATGTAACATGATTTTTACTTTCTTATGGATTTCATAATAACGTTATAATGAACAAAGTGTGGTTACCAAACTCCGCTCAAATTGTGTCGATCAATGAGCATTAAGTTGCAAAATATATCCAAATGCAGTTACCAAAAAAACTACAAAGTATGTAGTCATTTCAATCCATAGATAGCAATTATTTTTAAAAAAAACAACACATAAAAACATGATACTGCAGTGAAAATATATAAACATTTTCAACTATGGCACAAATATCACCTATTTGTTACAGTTTTAAATATAGTACACAGAATTTCCTGAAATATAATATATTGCAGATAATTGCTATCATGTCGAACTTCACAATGACAGAACAGCCATGGTAAATACAGCAATTTCGATTATTTTTCAAACCAAAAATTTAATTATAACATAGTTGTATAAACTATTGGTTCTTGCACATGAGGGCATTATTTCATATGAACAATAGAATAAAAATCATCAGACTGTAAAACACCATTTTCGGGCACATTCACATAATTTAGTGGCGAATCTTTTCTCAAACTAACGAAATTATTATATTTAGGAATGAGTGGAGCTGAAACCCATAGAAATTATGATAGAATAATTCAAAAACTTCCCTAAAACATTCCCACTCATTTCATGACTGACCACAATTTTCACCTCTGCACATTTTCAAACACAGACTAATTAATGTTTGCTTATCCTTAATAAGCACCAAATTTCAATTTACAATTCCGTATGCGTGAGCAATTCGCAACCGCCCAGCAATTTCAGAAACAAAAACCATCCACGAAATTAAGAAAATAATTAAAAATCACCGTCACGTATACGATCAGACTATCATTAGCCAAAAATTGGTAAAGAAAGCGAAGGTAAAACAAAACTGCTACAATGTGCGAATCAAGCTTATATATAGGCCTACATTTTGGTTGGTGCAAACCAAGGCCGGATTACCCATTTGTGATAATCATCCAAAAACATCGTGACATCATCCAACCAAGTTGTGGGTATCGGTGCAATATTTTAAGTGGAATTATGCAATTCATGAAGTCATCCTATCTATTATTATTTGGCAAAACTACAAGCCTACCACTAACTTTACCCACGGAAACACGATTTAATTGAACATTAGTAGAAGGACAACGTGATTATAAACAGCTACCTAATTTCTGCCCTGTGCCTTCTAGAAAAATTAAAGGGAAAAGATTGTGAGAAACTGAACCTTCACCGCGTCCTACATGTTTCCAAACTTTATCACAATACGGATTTTTCAACCAATGTGTCACTAACCGTTCCCAGGTCTGTCACGAAAATTTGAGGAAATGTTTAAAGAATTTAAATAAACAATGTTTTATGAAAATATATTACTTAAGCCTGGTCTCCACCAAAGGCAACATGAGGTATGAAGGTTTGCTGAAACAAATATAGACTAAAAGTTTGCCACCATGATGTTTGAGAAAACTTATGATTTTTTTTGTTATTGCCAGAACCATGGTTTCGGCAACATTTCGTTGATCGCTCGAGAGGCGGTCCGGATCAAAGGGAAAAAAATGTTGCCACTTTACTGCGCATGCTCAGCCATCGGCTCGGCTTAAATAGCGGGTTTACAATAAACCGTACACGCCTTGGTAAAAGCGCCATAATCTGGACAGATTTGTTCAATTTTTCTGTCAACTTTTGGTGGATACACCTCTACATTCATCAACATAATGCCGAATTCAGTGTTTCAGGTTTGGGTTTTCGTGTTGCATGTTTTCTTCAGTGGAGACCCAGCTTTATAAATATTCTAAACATAGTACTCTTTATTAAATAGAGAAAATCTCTAAGCTGAGTATCCAGAAAAAAATTTTGGAACAAAAATCAAGCAGATTTCAAGGACTCCAATGTTCATTCTTGCACTTTCAAAGACCTGTCACACGACTAATTAACAGAATATTTGTAAAAGGAGACAAACATTTTTCTAGTGAATTAGTTTTGGTTGTGTTTTACATATATAATTTTTCCGATTAACAGAAATTTTCTGACGCGGACAGGAAATTCCAGCATAAACTGGCGTTTAGCACAAATTTCAAGCATAATACTCGATAATAAATTCAAATATATTTCCCTATTTTTCAGAATTCCAAGGCTGTTAGCCACCCTGCAACCATTTTAGAATTCAGACAGACGCTATCAATTTTTATAAAAACATTTCAATATTTCATGCTATTTCTTTCAATTTTATATCAACTTGTGATATAAAACTAAGATTTCATGAACCAACCTTCATATCATTGGAATGAGGTTTGGTATCTTTTATTCCAGTGTTTATAAACCGGTATGTAATGGCTAAAAAACAAAGGTTGAAAAGCGCTGGACTAACATAAAGCTTCCCCTGTACATTTACAACAAGCATAAACAAGGGTTTGGTAACCTTTCATTTGTTTACTAACTAATCCATGCATATACAATATATTATACATATATGCACATGTATAAAATAAGTAGAATATATTTTTATTCTAATTGCTCGATGGTTATTTATTTAAAACTTCAAAGCATGAGCATTGCCCCTACACGGACATGAAATTCACTTAACTGGGCAAACTAGGACATGCACCTGTGACAGTAAATATTTTCGAATTTCTCCACTTACAGCAAATGCAAAATTCCTTATTTTCCAAAAAAAAATTAAAAAATGGAAGTAATTAGAAACGTTTAGTTTCCATCTTCTAAACTCTTCCTTTAAAAAGTATATTTTACCAATGTTGCAAAGCGGAACAAATTAGTCTGCTTGGGAAAAAACAAATTTAGTAGTTATACTTTATGTATTATGATAATCTTAATTCAAAAATGTCAACTAACGGGTTTTTAACTGCATTTCAAAGCTGGTTTATCGAAACTAAATTTGTCATCCTCATCTTTAAGTGGTTTTAGAGATTTCAAACTAAACGATGTAAATAGCTTTTTGTTTAGGAACAAAAAGGATAAGAAAGTTCAAACTCAAATATACGAAGATATAATAAATTTAAAAAAAAGCTATATACGCAAACGTGGTTTCGAGAACATATCTCCAAAAACAGGTTTGTCCAAATATAGTTGTCCACATCAAAAACGCATTTCGAAACGGAGGAAATGTTTGCTGTTCATGGATGAACTGTATACAATGGCCAAAAACTGCTCTAGAAAGCACGTGGGGCAAATTGAGTCAATGCTCTACGTCATGGTATACAGGCCTTGGTAGGAGCGCTTTGACCAGCAAACATGTTTTCCTTTGATCTTCACCACCTCTTGAACGAAGCGTGTTTGCTGAAAACACGCTTTTTGGCAAAAATTGGTCTGTAATTTGCTTGCAGAAAACTGGTGAACAACTTTTTATCGTAAACATGTTTACGAAACCCTGTTTATGTTTCGTGCTTGCTCTCATAGAGAGATTGAGCCAGTCAACGCCTTAACATTAACCCTAACGTTAGAGGCATGAAGGGAAGAACCACGCATGCGCACTCATGGCGTTAAGTTAGTTCATTCGGTAGCTCAGTCTGTGGCTCTTCCCTTCCGCCTCTAACATTAATGCTAACGTTAAGGCGTTGGTTGGCTCAATCTCTCTATTGTGTACTAGGCATTAGACAGACGCGTCATCTTAAAAAAGATGGATGCAGACAGAAAACGTTCGTGCGTACGACTTTGCACGGTTAATTACGTAGCAGTTGAGTTTGTCTTCAAGGCACCTGCCAAGCAAGCCGATGGCATGTCTGGCAGACTTTGCATTTTAGCCACAAAACATGTGCAGCTCCCTTCAGGAGGACAGTCACCCTTCATGAACAAGCACTTGTCCAACTCACCCGCCCATTGCGCAAAAACAAACGGGGCAGCCAAGACACCCATAATTATAACGGAAGTGCAGCCTGGAGGCCCTCAGAAACAAACTTCCTGATGGATAGTTTTTGTCCAATTGCCTATCTTAAAAACTAAAAACTACCTGCAAAAAAACCTTATCTACGAGCTAAACGCAACATGTGATATCCCATGGCCAAGCTGTTTTTTCGATTAATTAGCCTAGGAGGTGGCTACTTAGGAGCTCATTTTCTTTTAATATTCCTTAATTCCTTCCTTGTGTCAGTTACTCACACGAACCGAAGGTTTATTAGATAAGGTAGGAAGCTTTGATGACGGAAAAATTGGCGCTAATTTCATGGTTGATGGGAAGCCAGACGTTGAAAATCGATCCAAACCGTTAAAAACTAAGTCGTCGATGAAGAGTTGCAAGAAAACTACACATTACTTGTTGAAAAAATTGAAATTTCCAGCTATGTTTCAATGTTTTTGTCATATATCCAATCATGTCAGGTGGTGTCCGCCCAGGTAGCCCTACTATTAAGTTATCCCATGGCTACACTACCGAATACTTCTCATAACCGAAGTAACATGAAAAAACATTTAAAATACATATTTTTGTTAACTCAATTCAATATGGCATCTAGATTTACAATGTTCTAGTCCTGCATCTAACATAACCTCAACTCGGCACTTTGACGTTCGAAATACTTAATATTTAAAAGGTTTTTAAGTATTCTGCCCAAAACAACATGGAGTCAGTCCGTCGGCGTCTTAGACTATTTATCTGAACAAGAGTTGTTTCAACTTGTTCTATAAAGTTTTACTGCAGAAGTTTACTCCAGACAGAATTTCAATAATCGATGACATACAAATTACGATTTTTACTTCTTAAAATGCTTTTAAACGTTTAATCCAATTCAAGATGGCGACATTTATGATTCATCCATATAACTACATGCCATTAACTGCACGACTGGCCACGTTCCAGAAAATCGTTGCGTATAGGTATATTGACGAAAACACGTCGTTTATTTCGACATTTCAATAGTTTTTACTTCGTCCAACCAACCCAATTCAAGATGGCGTGAGATGGCGTGAGATTGGACAAAGCATTGAAGTGTGATTTTACAATTTTATGTTCTAGTGTCACTGACTGTGGTACTTAGTCAAGCTAGACAGTCCATCCAACACTTCTTGGAAAAGCATTAACTTCAGAAAAAAGTGAACACCTCAAACATTTATCAGATCATCATGTATTATTATGTCGACTTAACAAACATTAAAATATAACAATCTAGAAAACCGTTTGATATTGGAAATTGGAAAAAGTTCACAATTTCTCCAGTTATGTAAGCTCATTTTTGTTAAACCAAATAAGTCGTAAGACTTGCAACTTACAAAACAAATTGCAGTAACGAAACATAAATTAGTAAGATTGCAGTAATGTGCTAATTGCACGTATACATATATTTGACCGAAAAAAACCATTCAAATGCCAATAACCCTAGAATGACAGAGCTAGAACTCAATGATACTTAGCGGTCAATGTTCAATTTAACCACAACTCCATTAGCGCAATGAGCCATATTAACAGCGATAAAGATGCAAGAGTAACATATCAAAAACATGTCTCCATCATTAAAATTGCGACATGTTAACATATTCAGGATAATTACATGTATTAAATAACTGCAAAAACTATTATATATTCGAGAATGATACAAGCGTGAAAGCCATCAATAAAAACAACAACAAAATAACTAAAAACGTGAGATTACTGAAAATAAAACTTGATGCACTTAGAGAGCACTTGGGTTTATTAATTTATGGATAGGCTATCATTTATATTATTGCTGTTTTTGGTAATGGATAGGCACTGTACCGAATAACCTCTTTTACAAACTTAACTTTTGGATATTGCGTAATAAAATATATTTAAAAAACTCCATAGTGACTTGTATAATTTAACCCTAAGATTTAACAGAAATTTACTGACCTTGAAGGGAAATTCCAGCATAAAATTGGTATTTAATACAAATTAAGCATAATATCCGACTTTCCCAAGGTTTCAAAAATTAAAGTACATTTGGGATTGGGCACACATTTCTTCCGGGGTCCCTTTCCACTTTCACTGATCTTTAAAACTTAATTAAACAGAAAAATCAAAAAACTGAAAAATTACCTCATTAGTGGACGTCCAAAATGGCTTCCCCCTACCACCCACCTGTCCACATACCAGCAGACTACCCCCCTTCCACCCCCTCTTGAGGACGTTCTTTTTGAATGGCCCCTAACTCCATACATTTTCCCATCGCATATTCGCGGCATATTACAGAACTGCACTAGTGTTTGTGAGTACAAGGTATTTCAACTTGGTTACAACTTTTATGGGGATTCCCTACAGGTGGATATTGTACATTTAAATAAGTTAATTTACTTATTGCTCGGCCCGAAATTCACATTTGAATTTGTATGAGTCAGGTAAGTATTATGTGTACACATAATAATAAATTAGTAGAAAACAATGAATACAAATGGGGGATATTCATTTGATTAGAGAACTTTAGAGGTTCAGATAATGCTCACTCATCCCACTCTCGCATTTGTCATTCTGTTGTTTTGAATGTGTTAACACAAATAGTGACAGGAAGTGTCCCTCAGTGAGTGAAAGTCCGTGACGTCACACCATTTCATCCCCCCCCCCCCCCAATCCCCCTCACTTTATCTAGGTATGCAGTGCACTGTCTCAAAGTCAATTGCTGTGGTAGCGGTTACAGGTAATATCCCTTCATTATCTTCATTAATGGGAAGTGCAAACAATAGAACAATGCTGAGGTGATGGGATGTCGGTGTTATCATTCCTTCGAACCCTCTCTTTTTTTGCTTTTGCAACCGAAGCGTCCACTTTTTTTTTTTGTTTTTTGTTCCATTTGTCTTTCCCACCCAATGTTGTGGCCCATTTTCCCCTCCATGACACCGTGACCACCGATCAAAGGGCTTACAGTTGAAAATCCCATCCTCGTCTCCGAGTCATTCACTGGACGCTCTGGAGCGGCAAGAAGGGTAGACAGCTGTTCCAGAATGGCCATCAGAGTGCACCCTTGTCAACATGAAGACTTGACTCAAACTCTGTCGAGTATTTCAAGAGGGTTCATTGGGATGTCTACTTGTTATGTGCGAGACACGGGCTTCTGGAAGCTGGGCATCGTGTTTTGTCAAACCCATTCTTGATTTCTGAATTGCTCGGACAATGTCCTCTAACATAAAAGGTAGCGAAAATATATTTTGAAGCATTGAGCATTTCCAAGATTCCAGCAAGATGCCTTGACAAAACCACGAATAGCAGTTGAGACAATATTGAAAGTATTTTGAAGTTTAATTCTGATGTATGATAGACATTAGAGAGTTTGAGCCAGCCAACGCTTTAACGTTAACCTTAACGTTAACGGCGGGAAGGGTTAGTTCTACCCAA
>JAUJYV010003099.1:0-10836 GCA_033995625.1 Ophyiulus pilosus | reverse complement strand
TTCTTGACAATTTGGCCCTAATAAATGGCTGCCCAGATTAACCGGTGTCCAGATAAAGCGGAATCCACTGTATATATCTATATACATGTCTATATATATATATATATACATATATATACATAATAAAAACCAAATATGGGCCATGTATGGCTAATTCCAAATATGGGTAGACCAAAAATTGGGAACGTCTGGACATATATGTACAAGTATGACCATACTCTCCCATATATCTCCAAGTATGGTCATACTCACCCATGTATCTCCATGTATATTGCCATACTTGCTACTACTATGGTTCATCAGTTGCTAATTACTGGCAATATGTCACTTATACATGGCTTATGTAGTATTGCTAATTAAGGCACAAATCGCCCATCATTTGTCAAATATGGTTCATATATGGCGATATATGACCCATCAAAGACCAAATATGGCCCATCAAGGGTCAAGCATGACCCATATGCGGCTATGTATGGCTCTTCAAGGGCCAAGTATAGCCCATACATGATTATATATGGCCCATACATGGCTGTATATGACCCATCAAAGATCAAATATGGCCATTCAAGGGTCAAGCATGACCCATACGCGGCTATGTATGGCTCTTAAAGGGCCAAGTATAGCCCATACATGATTATATATAGCCCATGTGTGGCTATATATGATTCATCAAGGGTTAAATATGGCCCATACATGGCTGTATATGACCCTATATAACTTTTCCACCCGGATTATTATAGATTTCCCAAGACAAACTGCGGTTTTTTATAGCTTTCCAAATGATTATAACTGTATAAAACATATAATAGCAATATTTCAAAAATACTATAACATATACATGCTCTATGTTTAGTTAAAAATTTTAAAAAAACGTGTCGGAAAAAAAGTGTATATTGAGTTCAAGAATCTTGACCTATAAGCCAAATAGCAAAACGAATTTTCATGTTAACATGGTATAAGGTTAAAGTGTAGTATTTTTGGTGTAAATACATGTAAAAATGAGTAATTTTCATTTTTGGTCGACTTGCCTGCTTCTGTTTTATGCCCATGCGAAGAGGTCCTGTAATTTGGATTTTGCACAATTTTGTGAAAGTGGCGGCGTGTGTTGACCAGCTATAGGGTCAAACGTTGATGAGAGGTTTGGCCCTCTCATTAGCCCTTGACCACGCCCGGTCTCGTGGCGTCGTCCCAGGTGGCCTGAGCTCAAATGATGTGACGTCATCGAGCCTAGGAGTAGGCCTAACTGCGAGCATGCAGCTGTTGGGTTAGGACCTCGAGGACTAATTTTTTATTGAAGAGGGAGGCATGGACCATATGATGGGGGAAACCCTTAGGGTAATGATGGCTAATTCCTCCCTCCTCCCCCTCCCCAAAAAAAAATTCCATGATACAACAAATGATAGTACTAATTGCTCTTCTAGACAAGCGTTGCTAATTATTTTGGCAAAAAAATGGCATCTCTTAATTGGTCTATAGCCCCACAAGGAGTTTTGAACTTATTTTTTTATGCGAAACGACGAGCCCATTAAGTAAGCACGCTCTCAATATTCATGTAACAGAAAATTGTGTTATGAATATGCGGAATATTAAAGGAGGTTTGTTGGATTTGGATTTGTGAAATGATAAGATTCAACTGCATGTGATTTTTCTGCAGCTGAGTTTAGCTTAATATGGTCACAATATGTGGTAATTCCAAGTATTTTCTGTATAGAATCATGAAAACACGTAAAACAAAAAAATATATTTAATAAATACATTGGTGACGAACTTAATGAAACTTGTTGAAATTAAGTATGTTATTTAGGCATCTAAATGTGTTATGTAGTATTCATGTATTTTCACAAATACAGTATTGTGAAAACAATAGTGCTTTGAAGTAATAGATTAAAAGATGATGGCCAAATATGGATGGTATTTTTCAATATTTTTATTTCTATAAATCTGCTTGACAGTAAATTGCGTGCGAACGGACCCTCGGACATAGGCTGAAACATGCAAGGCTATAGGTTCGCATTGTGGATTCGCCATCCATCGCAGAATTGCGCACGCAGGCTCGTCACGTACCTTAGGGGTCGTTGCCTATTGGTCTAGACACGGTTTATCGGATGGCCCCATCAGCTAATCGAACCCCCATGAGGTCCCAACCCCAGTGCGTCCGACGGCTCGCCAAACTCGATCCGGCGCGATATAAATTTGATATAAACACGAAGTTTGGCTCTGCCAAATTTGTACCGAGGCTAGTTTATGAGCGCCATTTCGATGTTGCGGGGTTAACACGCGATGGGGCCTCGGTGGACACCCATGCCGTGAGGTGGCAGAGGCGTTGACCTCTGAACTGATAAAGAAAAAGGTCCAAAGAAGGAGTTTTTTTATATATTTCCCTCTTGGAGCCTAAACCTGTCCTCGGTGGACTCGTATCCTGCTCTTATGGAACTGCAATGTTCTTCACAGGCATGACATGAAGGGACAAATTTATACAACCCTTGCTACTCTACATATAACATCATCTGTGAAGGGTAGTGTGTATTATGTATAATGCATAGGACTTCCTGTAGCAAAATGGCGCCAACCCAACACTGCATGCATGGACTGATGGACGTTACCAAATGGCAGTTTCTCTTTTGCGATGGATTTCCAGTTTGTTTCCACCTGATGGTAAATTGCGGATTTATGAGGAAAATATGTAAAGACGGCTGTAATTAGTATGTTTTGTTTGTAAACTAAAGCCTCGATTAATATTGCTAGATGCTAGTTGACTATCAATTGAAGAACATTTTGTAAAGATGCATCATTTGCAGGTATCTTTATGCAACTGGTAGTAACAGAACTCCATATTTAGTTTGGACAAGTATGCGGTTAAATACCTTTAAGCCCTGTTCACACGAGGCCGTATCAGTTGTTTTGCCGCACGAGGTTTTTTTCAGCAGCGCATGCTTTTCTATAAACGAATCCTGTAGACGTATCGTGTGAACACACAGATAGAAAAGCATGTGCCGCTGAAAAAAAAAATAAAAAAAAATCGTGCGGCAAAACGACTGATACGGCCTCGTGTGAACGGGGTGTAAGTACGTATATGCACACATAAACTTACATGCAACATTTATACAGACATGCATTGGGGCATATATTGGAAATAAGGCAGCATTTCATATATGAGCTCTTTAAATGGTTTCCCATGGAGTACATAATATAAATATCATAGTACTAAGCGCATATGCATTGTGGGACTCAGCCTACCTGGCCATTGGGATTAAAGTTTTTGTATTTGTTTGTATTTTTGGTAATTTATAATAGATGTGAAGAGAGGAAGGAGCACAGTCAAGGCCGATTTTTAGAGAAACTACCATGGCATTTGCCTGAAAACAACTGTGTATATGGAAAACCGCGATAATCACAGTCATGGTAGCCGACCCGGGAATTGAACCCAGGTCTCCCAATAGCGTTACCTCTACCCCAACTATATATGTCATACTATTAAGTGTGTAACACAATAACCCACCTATAGCTCTGTATATAACTGTCATAATAAGTGCATAACACCATAACGTCTATAGAAAACAACTACCCAAAAATTCTTTATTGATAAGAATAATACCCATCATCTGAGTATGTGCCCACAACTTACAGTGGAACCTCGCTTAACGAGCACCTCGCATAACGAGTGATTCGCATAACGAGCAATATGAATTGTAAAAAAATGACTCGCTTAACGAGCGACGTTTCGCATAACGAGTGACGTGGATAGGGGAATCCCCGAATTGTGCGTTGGAACTTTTCGTGCCATAGGTACATCAGTCTGTGTTTCGCTTAACGAGTGTGACTCCGGAACGATTTATGCTCGTTACGCGAGGTTCCACTGTATATATAAAGTCATATAAAAATCTGAAATATTGTTAAATTAACAAAAATGTGACCCAAAGGTACCAAGTGAGAACTTGATTTTTTTTGGATCAATGAAGTCACAAGATTGCCACAAACCTTCAACTTGTAAAAAAAAAATGAGGTGTTCATGTATGGGTTGGATAATCTGCCAAGGATTTGTGTAAGGTTAACTAGGACGCACCAAGCATTTAATGTTTGTGACAAAAAAAAAACATGCCAAAGGTTTGGAACGTTGACCCTGTTCTGATGCGTCTTGGGAAATAGGCCTACTTGTTTTGGATTGACCATCGTTCGAAGCGCCTCGTAGAGTAAAAAAAAAGCTCATTTGCATGCAACCAATGCAATATGCGCGTAAAAACGGACGAGTTTTCGCCCAAAAAGCGTTGTTCGCTGGTCACTTGGCCGCAGCGCGACCCCATGCGGGCTGCTGGAGCCAGACGTGGCCTCAGGCTGAAGCGCCGTGGATTGGTTTATGCGTGACGTTTCGCTCCCCGCCAACTTTCTCGTGTTTTTCCTAGTTTTCGCTCACTCACCGTGTGCACAGTTTGTAACTTTCGCTGAGTTGTCACTCGTGATAAGGTTGCAGCAAAAACAGCAAAGAGAAGCGTGTCTCGGGTGATAAACTGTAGGGTCGCACCCAAAAAAACTGGACCAGGCCACTTCCTGACCACCTCAACGGCGCTGTTGGAAATAACCAAATTCATCTCCACAAATTTTCAACTAAAAACTACCCAAATTGTGCAAGGGAGCTCCACTTGGGTTGAATCATTTTTTAAAACTTGCAATTCCCTCACTAACTTTATTTATTTGTTGAAATTATTTAGTGGCATTTGCGACCAGGCGACATACTGGTAGGGGAAGGGAGAAGAAGATATAAGCACAGTCGTGGCCGATTTTTAGAGGAACTATCTCGGCATTTGCATGGAAATAACTGTTGGTACCCGTGCACAGGTTTCCTTGGGTCTTTACCCGGGTTTCCTATAATGTGGTGCCTCATCACCGTTGCATGTATGCGTTTGTCATCTGGTGACATCACTTGAATTGATCAGGGTATAACTAGCTTGGTTTTATTTATAGACATATCGTCCAATATGTCAAAATGTTCGTCTCTTGACATGGAATTTCTGAAAAGCAGTCAAAATAAAAATGAAGTGTTTCCTTGAACGTGAAAAAGAATAACAACTTTCTGTCTGCTTTCAGTATTGCATTTCGTGACTATAGTGACCATTGTAATGGAAAAAAACTAGCTATTTAGTCCACAAATCTTGAGGATTTCTGCGGCGTAATTGGACCTCTGAATCTCAAAAGTATCAACTTCTATGAAATTTTTATTGCAACAGATTTATAGAATTTAGAAAATATACAGTTTTCGCATGCCAACGTCTTTATACTTACCTTAACTTTAATGGCGGGAAGTGAAGAACCACGCATGCGCACCCATTACGTTCAGCTAGTTCAATGCGTGGCTCATACCTTCCCGCCATTAAAGTTAAGGAAAGTATAAAGACGTTGGCATGCTCAAATTGTCTAATGTTTTCCTGATGATTTTTAAAATTTTAACTATTGCTGGTATAACCTGCGGAATTCCGTTTAGCAACTATGCATTCCTTAGAGAGTTTGAGCCAGCCAGCCAACGTTAACGAAACGATAACGATAACGACAAACAGCGTTGGTGGTCCGGAATGTCAACTACTACCCAATGCGAAGCATGGCATTCCAATCCCATTCCGGGTCGCCAGAACTGTTTCTCGTTATCGTTTCGTTTACGCCGGATGGCTCAAACTCTACTGAGCGACATGAAAGCCTTAAGAGGTTAAGCACGTGATAACTTGTCAAGTTTTCGACTTAGCCCTATCGTCCATGGTCTCAAAATGATAGTGTAGGAGCGTAGATTACCGGAAAGTGTGCGTTGTTGACTGGAAATACACCCCTTCAAAAATAACCTGCTGATTTCGAATATTTTCCTGCATTTTTTGTATAGTTTTGTCAAAATCTATGAGGTTGGTGGATCCTCAATGGTCGCTGATGAGGAGGGGGTGATTGCGACGCCACTTTCTCGATAAAACTATTGTTAATTCCTCTTCGAAGCCTTTATTACTGCTTTATTTTTCATTAAATCCATTCGTCACGTTGGCGTCACAGATGTTGACAGAACTAGAACCGTTTTCTGGTCGAACATAACATATAAAATGCGCGTATAATGGGTAGCCCCCCAATCTACCCCCTTCCACAATTTTTCATTTTGCAGGGTGTGGGATCCTCTTTTGCCACTTTCGACAATATTTTAAACGAGCGAACCGATCTAATGGCGCGTTTATTACGTCTTTTTATATCTATGCGAGTATTTGTCCTGAGCTTAATGGGCGCCATTTAACATGGCGCCAAAGAATTTCAAAAAACATTGTTGGAATCGTTGCTGCCAAAGGCGCCATCAGTAGGGCGACAACAGGTTTGCAAATGGCGTAGCGAATTGCACTGCATGTCACACTTGCAATTCGTCCTATATATTGGGTTTGATTCTAAAATGTTAATAGTTTCATCTTGTTCAAAGTTAGAAAATGTGGCGAAATAAATGTACCAGTTCGTCGACATTTTGATTTAAAATATTTTTGATTTGCAGTGATGGAGGGACAGTCGAAAATGTGATTTGTTTGAAATTCTGTTGGTGTTTTATCCTGGGAGTAGGAGGGGTACTAGAAACATTGTGTATTTCTATCTCGTAGTGTCATACTGACGTGATTGGAAATTTGAATGCGTTGTTGGGAAATCTTATTTCCTAAACTACTTTGATGTCTTTTTTTCAGGAACCATGTAGGAATACCAAATTTCAGTTTTGATTGAGACTCTACTCTACTTTGATCCAAAACTGTTCCTTTACGTCATGGTACTCTATTCTTCCTCGTTCCAAACTCCATTTTCCTTCCACAAGTTCGTTCCAAAACTACACCTTATTCGTTAACGTCTTGAAATTTCACTCTTTCCCGTTCCAAAACTCCATCCTTTCTCATGCCAAAACTACATATCTTCATTGATCCTAAAGTACATCTTTCCTCATTCCAAATCTCCACTCTTCCTCGTTCCAAAACTACACTCTTCCTCGTTCCAAAACTACACTCTTCTTCGTTCCAAAACTACACTCTTCCTCGTTCCAAAACTACACTCTTCCTCGTTCCAAAACTCCACTCTTCCTCGTTCCAAATCTACACTCTTCCTCGTTCCAAAACTTCACATTCGTTCTACATCTGTTTTTACATCCTAAAATTCCATACTTTTTACATTTTGAAGCTATTCACTAGTTCGTTCCAAAACTACTTCCTTAACCGTTAATAACGTTATGAAATTTCTCTTTTACTCGTACCAAAACTCCATCCTTTCTCATCCCAAAAAACTCCACGTCTTCCTCATTCCAAAACTCCATCCTTCCTCGTTCCAAAACTCCACATTTTCATTGATCCAAAAGTACATCCTTCCTCATTCCAAAACTCCACTCTTCCTCGTTCCAAAACTACGCACTCATTCTACATATCTTTTTACATCCTAAAATTCCATACTTCTTTTTACATGTTGAAGCTATCCACTAGTTCGTTCCAAAATTACTTCATGACGTTAATAACGTCATGAAATTCCACTTTTCCACGATCCAAAACTCAACATCTTCAGCCTTCCAAAGCTCAACTCTTCTTCGTTCCAAACCTCTACTCCCTCGTTCCACATATGCATTTATTTGCTTTTAAAATACTCTTTATGTTCCACGTTCTACAACTTAGAAAGTTTCACGCACATTTCAGGAATTTTGCAATATTTCGACAACAAAAAAATGAACGTTTTGGTCTTCCCTCGTCCATATTTTCCGCTCCTAGGCATCCAATCTCGTTTATGGCATCCATAAAGATCCCAATCCCTGATCTTCCATCAGTTCCTTGGGTCGCGCGCATCAACATATCCCCAATTTTCACGGCATTTGAGTTTGTCATTTTCACATTCGTATCCCCCTAGTCGAGCGCCATCTGCAATTTGGCAATTGTTTTTCTGCTCCCTTATGGCAGACCCGCGCTGCGTCGTCGACGCAAGACGGCGTTGGCGACGTCTGGTGTCGGGACATGACGTCTCCTCCGTCCCCTTGTAAGAAATCAAGTTTTATGACCCAGGACACCTCGTTTTCTATGAAAATACACGACTTTTTAACCCCCCGAACCCCCCATCTCCCCCTCGCGGCCTTCTGGGCTTACGCCATTCCGATCTGCTGCAGGATAATGTGAAATGCTTTGTTTACGGCGCCTTCGGACTTGTTTACAACCGTTGGACGGAGCGCCGCTGGATGCAGGCCAATGCAAGATGGCGGCATGACATCTTGTAAGAAAGTTGACTGTGCATCCCTAGCATTAAAATTCTTGCGAAAAGATATGTATATCAGCTCCAGTGGCGGCTTGTAGCTAAATTTAGTGGGAGTGCTGCAACAGTCAAACGGTCGGCACTGCGGGAGTGACAGTGCTCTCTCTCCCTCGCAACCTCGCGTGCAGCTTCCTATGTACGCATGCGCACAACAGTCAAACTCTACTCCGCTGGAACTGCGAAGCGCACAGTTCCATACAAATTTTTTTGTATCAACTGGGGGTCCCCCAGTGGGGGATGGCTACTAGTTATATATAGTACAAGTTTAAAGAAATAATTAAAGAAAAAGACTCATTATATTAAATTTTATCGGTAATATGAAGTGGAAATAGAGGGTGCTGCAGTTCCACAGTGCCTTTATGCGAGCCGCCACTGATCAGATCTTGAATAAATCCAAGATGTAGTGAAGTCGCAGGAATTTAGTGAGACCAAGATGTTGTCGGGAATCATATGTATGGTATCCAAAACGTTGTTAGGAATCTTTCAAACTGTCCAAGGCAATTGTTAGGATGCAATTGGAGTATCCAAGAGTATATTAATTTCATTTATCATATTTCATTTGTAACTCATTAAATTTTTAAGTCTACCAATGATAAATACAAGTTATTATAATTTGTTTGAATAATTTTGTCTAATTCATTGTCTCATTTTACCCCACTCCTGGGGTAAAATGAGACATTCCTCACGACATTTTACAGTAGATTTTATATAATTTGCTTCATAAAATTGCCATTCACTGCCAGTCATGCAGTTAAACAACATATCCTTACATAGGCAGGACAGTTATTGAATATGTAGAAAATGTTTTAGTAAAATGTGTCTCAATGCACCCCATGCAGTATCCCCTACAGTATACAGTCGAACCTTATTAATACGAACTGACGTCCATATCATACATACTAGCAATGGCATTCTGTATATTTTTCTGACATTTTTAACATATTGGTGGTTTTATATATTTTTCAATGCCACTACATCATTTTACAAGTTTATTAGGTTGGCGAAATTGTACGTTATGCTAAACTATATGCTCACATAGACCTGTTTTACGTTTTCAACCCATAAAGAAAATTTGATAACGAAATGAGCACACTGCATTCTATATTAGATGATTTGGAAAATGTTCACGAGACTTCTAAAAAACCTTTAACATGAAAATTTGATTGCGATTATTCATTTTATATCACGTTGAGCGCCGTAATGCCGCTCCCAGGCTTCCAGATAAACTTATTTTATTATGCTGATAATTTCGTTGCTTTTATAAATATGTAAGGATGTAATTCGGTTAAGATGACAGATTTTTCAATTTTTTTGTTCGGCACTTTGCCACACCCATATAGCAGTATGCACATGAATGTAAAATCCACTTGAAATTCAATTTATTACTGCTCGATTTAAGTGCGGTGTATAACGGATGAAAAGTGGTCGTTTTGTATATACCGTCTGAAGCAACCTTAAACCACGCCGCTGTATATCAAATTATTGCTGAAATATGACAAAAATGGCTTGTATTTCCAAGGAGTTGAAAGCGTACCGAGATTCCTGTTTCGGTTTTTTTTTGTTATTTATTTTTAGCCCACTTTTATTGTAATTGGAGAAATAGTTTTTTGGCGGAATATTTCTGAATTTTGTCGGTGTTTTCGTCCCATGACAAGCGTTTGATATCACTCGGTATTGGTGTTGTTGTACAGCTGTATTTCTCTTTGATGTCTGTTCGTGACTTGCCTTTCGGTATGCATCTTCCACACGGCTTTCATGCCTTTGAAAAAAAAATATCTAAAATATCTGTCGTAAAATGTCGGTTTTCGGTGGCCATTTGCATGCAAAATTATAAGTGACCAGAGAGGCTAAGGATCATATGCAGGCGAGACCTATTTGACCCCAGTAAAGAGTAAATTCAAACTGACTTTTGGGAACTGTTTTTGGGCAAGTTGTATAATCATTTGTCATCGAAAAAACAAGTATTGGGTTAAACAAGTATTTCTCTCAAATATATTTTTTTCATCGATATGCACCTTTTGAATGCTTTTTAAACACATGCATCTTTTGAATGTTTTTTAAACATAATGACAAGGCCATTGATATGGGGCGTGGGTAGAAGGGGATATTAGGGATAGGCAAAATATAAAAAGAGAAATTGCATGCACTTTTGCATTAAAAGCGCGATTTTTCTTTGGTTAAAGTGCAATTTTTAAATTAAAAACTCTATTTTTCTATTTTTTCGATTTTTTCTGTTTTAGAAATGCGATTTTTCTGTTTTAGAAATGCGATTTTTCTGTTTTAGAAATGTGATTTTTCTGTATTAGAGATGCCATTTTTTGCATTAAAAGTACGATTCTTCTTATGCCTAGTACACACTGCATGTTTCATGAAACTGAAAGAGGGTTTCACAAATATGTTTGTGATATGTGGATGCCAACCAGATTTCTGCAACTAAGTTTCATGAAACTTTTGGCTAAAAAAACGTGTTTCACTGAAACATTTCGGTGATCCATGAAGAGTCGGTAAAGATCAAAGGAAATCAATGAAACATTGTTTCATGGTTAAGGCGCTTCTACCAAG
>JAUJYV010003098.1:0-10842 GCA_033995625.1 Ophyiulus pilosus | reverse complement strand
TCTTTTTAATTACATAAAATTTTGGAAATCTGACTTTATTTTTGCAATCAGCAGTCAAAATGAATTTAAAAAAATGTTGTTCAGATTTTTATTCATTGTAATTTTTAATTCGTGTGTGAAGGGGTTATTGCAAATTTATGGCATTCGTGTGGCATATTCCAGCTTCCAAGGACTAATGCCTCATGCGTGAAGGCATATTTGCATTTATGGAGGTTTGGACAAATAGTTAATTATGGTTTAGTGTTGTTTTCAAGTTTTGGAAAAGAAAAAGTCACACTGCCAAATCTGGTGAATAAGGAGATATATATGGTCCCGATATTCTGGTCGAACACGATGAATTCTGGCAATCAAACGATCCATGACACCATGGTAGAACTGTGCATTAACTGTTTGACCAGTTAAAAACTCATGATGCACGACCCCCTTGCTATCGTAGAAAACGAACATTCGTGATGGCACTTGCCGTACCTTTTTGGCTTGAGGTTAGGTTGTTAGGTTGGCGACTTCCATTCAGTACTCTGGCACTTAGTTTTTGGGTTGTATTGGAAGCACCATGTCTCATCACCAGTCAGATTGATTTGACAAAGTTTGGGTTGCTCTGAGCCTGAGTTAATGATGTCTCTGGAATGCTCCACACTTATCAATTTTTGATCATCCGTTAATGTGTGTGGCACAAATCAGGCACACACCTTTGTTTTTCCCAACACTTCTTTCAAAATTCTCCTGAAAGTTTCTCTGCTAATTCCCAAATGTTCCTCCATGATTCTGAATGTTGCATTTCGATCATTGGTCTCAAAATCACGGATCCTTTCAATGTTTTCGTTTGTTCGAGCAGGACGTGGTGGGTGGAGGGGCCCGCGATCATAGTCTTCAAGTGAATCCCGGCCTTCATGAAAATGTTTATGCCACATGACAACCATGGATCTTGACAATGTAAAATCACCATAAACTTCTTTCATCATATGGAATGTTTTTATGGCAGTTTCACCATGTTTTGCATGAAATTTGATAACCGCTCTTTGTTCCATTTTCAAATTACGACAACTGTTTTCCCACGCAAATAATTACTACGCAGCAACGTGTCGATATTTTTCTGAAATTCTTTTTGGCATAAATAGCAGACAACTTAATCTTTCAGTTTCTGTCTTTTTAATAGATATTGTAACTAATACGAACATGGTGATTCCAGTCCTATCGGATCTGTGTCGCACTGTGTATGCAGCCATGCATGGCGCATACTTGACCATTGATATAACACGTTTTTTTCCAGGTTTTGGACAACCATAAATACGAGGTTAGCATTAAAGAACAGAAGTGATCCAAAGTAACATATCAAAAGTTTGAATAATGTTTTCTATTAAAGTTGTATACATTTTTAGTGGAAGAATGTTGGGGATAGTTTCCCCCATTAATTTTGTAAAATATAGAGGGGAATTACGATTATGTCCATTGTGTCATTAAACTTTAATATCATTAGGAATCACATGGGATTAAATAAAAACAAGATACGTGTTTGGAAATCACAACACTAAGCAATCCAAAGGGCAACAAGAGCAAAGACAGAGGGAAGCCAATAACAAAAGTATTGAACAGGTTCAACTAAATCCTAGGATATCAGTGGTGAACACTGATGTCAATCTAGCAAAATCCACAACATTACAAGAGCCAAATGTTTGTGTGCAGAAGCCAGCCTCATGCTGTGCAGAAGTATGCAGTGGTGCACCCAATGAATCTTGTGATAATCAAAAATCAAGTGGCAACAACATGCTAGATGGCTTGGAAGAATCAGTTGAGAAACTTGCAAATGAACATCTCGCATTATTCACTTCTGAAAGCCCTTTTCCAAAAGGAAAGTTCATTTACAATTTAGGCCATGTTATGAAGGAGTTTAGAAAAGTGGAGGAACATACCATCAGCTGTTCAGAAAGTGGAAAGCTGGTATTAAAAGCAATCAAATGCCATGGATTGAGCTACACTTTAAAATTTGTATGCAGCAGGTTGATGTGTAGTTCTACAATGGTTGTCAACACGGAGGAAAGACCAGGTACGCTTAACAAGCTATCTGTATTGGGGGCCATGACCACAGGAAGTGGATTCTGTCAAGAAGAGGAGAAATTCAAATTGATGAATGTATCGTACATGAGCCCACCGACATTCATGAAATGTGAGAGGAGCATTGTTCAGGTTTTGCAATCATGCGCCGATGACAGTATTGTTTCTGCAATAAACAGAAAAAACTTTAGCAGCACAATGCCACAATGGTATGTAAATAAATGTTTATACTACAATCATCATTATTTAGTTTTAATGTTTATACTACACTTTTCCCTAGAATGTTCTGTAATTGAACAATTGATGATTTCTAAAGGTTTGTTTATAGGTAGTTTGATTAGTTTCATACATTTATTTGAATTCAGTTGTTTTAATAGCTGTTTGCCATTTAGTTCTTCTTCCATTAATTACTAAATTAATGGTAGACAAAAATCTTATAGCTAATTGTCCACAGATAACTTTATCTTTCTGATATCTTGTTCTAATAAATTTTCAAGTTTTACCCGAACTATTTCATTAATTTCTCAGGAGGTGAACTATTTCCATAACAATCAAAATAATACTATCAATTACCCATCTTTTTGTATGCCACCCAGTGAGCACCAGGTCCTTTATTATCCATGTTTTGATTCCACATGTATTTATTATAGCTTTCTTATGCAAATCATTTCTCATATAAACACTTCTAAAATAAGGAATTTTAAATTTCTTAGCCCAATAAATAAGATCGTCCTATCTTTTCAAATTTCGTGGAGGTGCTAAATAAAAGTCATTCCCCACTTTCCTTTTTTCGCTCTCATAAGGTACTAAGTAGAATCGCATACCAGCTTTAGCTTCCAAAGCTAGATTATGCTCTTCTAATTATTTAGCATTTTTTTAGCACCATTATAGGTTTAGCGATACTAGCAACTAGCAGCAATTCATCCTAGCCCTGCAATAATAGCTCCTATTAATGGAATTAGTGGTAGAAAGCCTCCAGTTTTTACTTCAGGAAATTACTTTCTAATTGTAGTTTTTTAAAGTAGTTGCTAAGTGAATTATGGGAATAAATCCATCACTTTTAACACCCATTGAAGGATTTTTCATAACTTTAATCAATGCCTCAAGAATGGGAAGTATTTGAGCTACATTATTGACATTGTTACTATTACCTGTTATAATGCTCATTAATTGGATATTCTAAATCTACTCCTAAAATATATCCTTTAGAAGATGTATCTTCTATTTTAGTCACATCTATGTTATCATCTTTTATCCATTTAAAATTTCCAGAAGGTAGGTATTTACTCATGCCCCAGCCATACAGATTATTAGCATCTAAATAGGTTAAGAATGTTGATTTTATGGTTGATCATAGTTTTCCATATATTTGTTATTTGCCTTGGCATAGCTATGGCTTACTTGTGAAACACTTCCTTGTTTTCATTCTTCAATCATTAATATCATATCGTAGTATTTTAGTACATCTAGTTTAGTGTTGGTTTCCTTCAACATAGCGTACCAAGGCTAATCCGTGAGCAGTGCAATATCGAGCGAAATCTAATTTATAAGCCAGTAAACAAATTTTTCTAAAATTTTTAAATATGTCAGCTAAAATTAATACATCCGATTGATTATAAAGTTTTGTATATTCCTGCAAGCTTTTAATATCAAAAATTTTCCACATGTTGATGAGCAGTATATGAAAGGCATTTCCATGGCCTTTTTTGGACGTCATTTCCAGAGTCACTAAGAAATAACATTTTAGGACTATTTCTGTAATAAATAACGTTTTTTAATTACATAGCTATGATGAATAAAAACTCATTTAACAATTTTCCCAGACACTAAATTTATTATTACAACATAAAATTAATATCAAAATAACATATCAACATTTTCCAATCCATTAAATTTATCTTTATGACAAAACACTATTAAAATTCAGATCACAAATACTTTAAAAAAATGTCCCACACATTAAATTTATTTTTTATGTCATAAAAACTATTAAATTTATCTTTACAAAAATATAGTTTTAAAATTCAGATCACAAAGACATTAAAAAATTATCCCAGGCATTAAATTTATTTTATGACAAAACTATTAAAATTCAGATAAAAACATTTCAACATTTTTCTTTAATAAATAATATTTTTTAATCGGAGGGGTCATAAAATTTTTTTTTTATATCTGCATGATAATTTTTATTTCTGCAACACTGTTTTAATCCAACACTTGGTGTCTTGAGCTGTTGGGTATTTACAGTATCTATACAGACATCGTCATGCCAAATGGGCATTTGAAAATAAAACGCGACAAGACCTTTTGTGGAATGGTTCTTCACTCATCCTTGGTTACCGGATTACTCGTAATCTTCTGGGGCTCCCTTTATCCGCATCATGACTTCAAACACCTGTATGATCTGGAAGGTTATTTCACAGGTGGGATGCTTTTGTATGGGGTAAGTGCCATGCCAATGGTAAAAAAACTTCTGTTGCTTAGAACTAATGGCACACCAGTAGCACATTCTGCATTTCTCCCCAGGTCGGGGATATTGGATCACCTTTGACCATAAGTAGTAATCAAGGTCGCCATGTCGAGGAGCCACATACGTGGATGTGGTGGAACTTCAGCTGCGTGACGTGCCTTCTGGAAGTAGGCCTTGGTAGCCGATTGACAAAGAAGAGTTTTCTTACTGGGGTGCATCAGGATTTGTCGTAGGGTGAAAGGTTCCCCATCCCCTTTCTGTGGCAATGCCCATTGCTTTTTCTTTGGTATTGCCGTAAGTTTGGCCTCAGCACTACGTGCCCTGGGTGGGGTGGGATGTTCACTGGAATTTTAGACGAGGTGGATGATTTTGTGGACAATGACGTAGTTCGATATGAGAACTTGTCCTGTCGAGATGGACGGCCGAGTCCCTTGCTGCCATGACTTGTAGATATGTGGGCATGAGTACCACGAGAAGTTTCCGCGTCCTTCTTGGTAGTGGGCACTGGTGAACTGCGGGTAGCTATTGGGGAAACTCCTGGCTGAGCCTGTGACCTAGTCATCCTTTCTGCCGACAATGACGGATCATTTGGTCCAATGACTTGCGTGGTTTTAGGCGAGACACGCCGTTTCCTAGGTGCCGGTTTTCCCGGATACCAGGAAGATGATCCCGGGGATTGATGGGCCGACGAGGAGGCAGATGGTGGTGTGTCGGGTGTAGTATCTTCCTACACGGTTTCCAGAGGTGATCGATGGTAGGGTTTATTTCGGGGAATCAGAATTCTCTCAGAACCTCTGCTCGTTGGAGTATTGGGACTAAATTCACTGCGTGCACTGATTTCTAGCACCGCCGTCTGAGTAGTAGAGGTGGATCCCTGGCTGGGTGATTCCATATGAGAGGTAGTGCGGTAGAATGGTAGGTAGAATGGTGGAATTGGTGTTTGACCAAGTCTGACCTCTTTGGGAGGAATGTCCAAGGACCCTGGGGTGGACAAACTGGCAGGTGAAATTCCCGAAGAAATTGTCGAATTTTCGAGATCCACTGGTGGGATGGCGATATTTGGGGTCGCCATGTGGCGAGCAGCGAGACGATCGGCCATCCTTTGTCGGTCTGCTTTCCCCAAATCGAAACGGGTTTGTGTTAATTTACGATTCTCCGCCTCGTAATGTGATTGCTCCTGGAAGAATACATTTTGGTTGCAGGAGTATGACAACAATTCCAGTAATTTAGTGGTAGTTAACGGCGCTAAATGTGGAGGATTATCAGCACAAAGATACTTAAAATACTAGCTTATGCTCTGGCCAATTTCATCAGTTCGTAGACCATGGGCAATAAATGGGCAGGGTCGTTTTCAGGCACTACCAAGTTGTCAACCTGGGGAGTGTTATCTGAAGGATGTGGTGGTAGTTGCCATTCCTGGCCAACTGGCAGCACATTTGCCAACAGGCGTCGGGCCTGGGCCATAACCTCCTCTTGTGTTAGCGGACGGTCTCCCAGCTCGTCGGGGGTGGGAAACGGAACCTCAATTTTCACTACATTCAAGAATTTAAATATAGGCGAATATGGTAAATTACTTAAATTACTGGTTTTAACGTCTTCCGGGATGGAATAAGGTATTCCCCATATTGCTGAATGTTTTGGACTTACCCCTAATGCAGAGTCCCGGACAATTGGTAATATTCCTGATTTTGTAGGTAAAGTCCCAAAAGTTGGCCAACACAATTTGAACAGACACCACCGAAACAATTGAATGATAGAGAACGACTGACTGGGACCCCAGCTTCCACAAAGGGAGTGTTCACGATCACGTGACTCTACACGTGGTACTAAGTAAACAGTGACCCTAGGGTCGTTGGACTCGGTAATCGGCAAATTACCAACGGTAACTCCGCCTTTTGTTTCCCAGTCCTAGGGCAATAAACATACCAACGAGTATCGGCTTTCGGGTCAATTTGACAAATCCTAAATACTCAGTGAGAAGGTCTTCGTCGGACTGTTCATACCCGTCGTTATAAAACACCGGTGATAAAATCTGGTCATACGTTCCACCATATTCTCTTCCCCATCTTTGCTCGATTAATTCATGGGCTGCTCGCCCCAACTTATAAAATAATGTTCTCGAAGCATTATTTTGAAATGGGAATTGATGGTCCAGTCTTCTTAGTTCACTAAAGTGAGAGATTTTCGCATAACGAGACAGGTAATTTAATAAAACCTCATCTGTCTCAGAAACTCGCTGTTGGACCATAAATTCCCTAATGTCCAGAAAGCTATGACGGTAGGTGTCCCGTAGTCCCGAAAACACCAGGCCATGGCCTGGGTAAGTTCATGCATCACAATGGCCTGAAATCTACGGTCCACACATCCTGATTTTGTAACCCGGGATAGTACTGCCGGCAATGTTTCCGTTTCAGGAATAATAGGATGCAACTTCTGGGCACTCTCCACTCTGATTTTCTCTAGCAGCTCATCATTACCAATGGGAGAGATCACCAACTGGTCGGTCTGCTGCAGCGGGGTAGACAATATTCCGGTAATTTCCATGGGGTCCAAAGATGACTTTTGGCTTATCTTTCTTGGGTCTAACTCATTTGGCAGACCTTGTGATAGGGGTCATGAGATTTTCCTGATCCTCCTCAAGGCGAATCAAATCTTTAGCATTGAAATCCCCATCACTTGCATCCGTACTGAATCCCACACCTCAAATGTAGTGGGTGACTTCATCTTGGTGACCTCATAGGCCCCATCTCTCTTCAGGGATAATTTTGCTGATGTTCCTGTAAGGACACAACTCTTAGGATGTGTACGTAGAGAGACCCTGTATCCTACCTGAATACCAGGTAATTCACACAACGCATTGTGTTTTTTTCTTTGGACATCCTGCGCCTTTTCTAGCCCATCATGAGCCTCGACCAATGTAGCGGTCAACTCCCAAAGGAAACCGGTAAAGGTGTTATTTACATAACCGGGATCCGCGCAGATCCTAGAAAAAGATACCATGTTGTCGTGAGGCGACCGTGGGGATCGACCATACGTCAAAAAGAATGGGGAATACCCAGCCGATGAGTTAGTTGAAGAATTCAAAGCCCATTGTACAGCGGCCAACTGAGTGTCCCATGAATTATGTAAGTTCTCTACCGCTATGGCCAATTTGGTCTTTAAATCCCAGTGCTTACATTCCACGGGATTTGCCTGGGGATGGTAGTTGGCCACATGGAATAACTTAAATCCCATACATTTTGCCACCTGCTGCATCACTCCTGACAAACTGTGGACCATTATCACATTAGACAGGTCTCGGAGTTCCGTAACGCAGACAAATCTCGTTGACCATGATTGTATGAAAATATGTACGCATTTTCTTGTTCAGTGACGGGCAATGGCCCCACAAGATCGATACTAACAGTATCAAATCCTTGTGGTATCAGAGGTGATGAAATGGGTTTTTTATCTGGTTGATTCAGAGGCTTATACCGAATACACTCCTGACATTGGGTGACATATGTTTTGACCTGCATCCTCAGGCCTACCCAGTAGTATTTGCTTGTAATTCTATACCACATAGTCTGCCATCATCTGATTCCTCCATCTCACAGAGTTCAAGAGACTGCCCTGCTTGATTCCACATGTGAATCATGTTGGCCTTGGCCAACTTTGCACATCCTTTTGTACAGGTGTACAAATTGCATGAAGGTTCGTTACACATGGGACCTCCTATGTTATTTGCATTGTTTGGGCGTTGATTTCCCGTGCCCAGCATTGTATCATTCCCGGATTTTCCTTTGAAATCCCTCCTACGATGGGTATTGGAGACTCGACTCGCTACTGTCTCTGTCGGTTTAGAGGATGATCCACCCTCCTGGTTCCGTTTTTGTCCTCTCCAGGTTTTGTGAACATCTCTATACCCCTTTGGTATGTTATACTCTCGAGACCATGTCTTGTTGTCGAGCAGTATTCTTTCCAAATGCCTTGTAATTTCATGCAACTCATCCGTGTCTGTGATCTTGGTGTAGTGACAGCTCATAGCTATATCAGGTTGCAGGGCCTTGTACACTATTTGAATTTGGCGTGTAATTGACGGCTGATGGGCCATGGATCTCATTAGAGTGAACATGCGGTCAATAAAGTCCACAGTTCTCTGATTCTTCTTTTGCCGCAGCACTGCTAGTTGGACAAGGATGGATGTATCTGAGTCCATACACTCAAATCGGTTTTACAAGATTTCAGTAGCATGGGTGAACGATTTTCCTTCCCTTGGTGATTTTGCCACCAAGTGAAGGCATCCTTCTCAAACGACCAGAACAGTGATTCCCATCTTTGATGTTCTGGTACCTGGTACATCTCGCACACACAATTATACACGAAGAACCAGTTATCGAATGTTTCTTCTGTTACCATTTCGGGGGTGTGGGTCTGAAATTTCGTTTCCCAGCTTGCGAGCAGGGCCCATCCGCACGTCTGGTCCACGTTGGACGACTTGTGGCTCCCTTGTGTCGTCCAGGCTAACTGACCAGGGTCAGTTAGCTCCCTTCCTCCCCTTTGTGTTACTTTTTAGATGGACCAGCCCAGGTTTTTCGTCCCGGCCGCCATCTTTGTTTTGTTCACTTGCTTTTTATGACACCAACCATGCGACATCCCCAATTGTTTTTCTTTTAGAGAATAAAAGTAAGTTTGTTTATTTGTGTTAAACCAAATGTTTTTATTTTGGAGACTGCTCTGGTCCGAGGTCAAACCCGAACCAAAATCAACACTGGTAGCAGAGCGTGGTTACGACCCACCACGCTCTGATTTGACCCCGGTCCCCGGAGACAAAGATCAGCCGTCCACGAAGAGTCGTGGACAGACAACACCGTTGGACACTTTCTCGTGCTCAGCGAGCACGGGAAAGGAAGATGACGCGCAGCCGACCGCGAAGATTAGCGGACGGCTAACAACGATGGACACTTTCCCGTGCTCGGCGAGCACGGGAAAACGGGACTTCCATCCGGCTGACATCGAAGGACCGCGGAAGGCCAACGTCTTCCGACGATTTCCCGCGCTCGGCAAGCGCGGGAAAGGACAGTCTCGGCCAACCGTACGCTATGATGCGCAGGCGGCCAACACACCATGCGACTTTCCCGTGCTCGCCGAGCACGGGAAAACAGATCTCCGGTCCACCGTCCGCGAGCCTTCGCGGACGGCAATCATCTATCGACGTTTCCCCACGCTCGGATAGTGCGGAAAAGGACTGCTTCGGCCGGCCGCCCGCGAAGACGCGCAGGCGGCCAACACAACATGTGTTCATCGAACAGCCGTCAACGGAAGACCTCAGACGGCCAGCATCTCCCGACGTTTTCTAGCGCTCGACGGGAGCGGGAAATGAGATTTTCGACGGACTGTCCGCAATGGACAGCGGGCGGTCAACAACACCCGACTAGAACGTGTATTTCAACCAAGGAGGGGACGAACTGTCCCGAACTTCATAACTTTTTTGATCTTTATTTTAACAATTTGTCACCAGATTTATTTGCAGAGATAGCGGATCGGGACGAGGACTTCGCCATCGAGTCGTCCTCCGTGGACCGATTCATGATCACGTGCCTCGACGAGTACAACTACTCGACCTGGTACCGTGATCTGAGGATGGCCCTGATAAACCAGTCCCTCACCAGATTTGTCGCCTTGGACCGCAGAGATCCTCCCGAATCGGCCTCGCAAACCGAAAAGGAAAAGTTTCAGGATCGATGCGACAAGCCATTCTCGATCATGTACTTCTCGGTAAGTGGTCACTTACGCCAAACTATCTTTCAGGGGTACGAGGATGGTAGAGATTGCCACAAGGTCCTGGAGCACATATGCCGCACCTACGAACCATCAACCCGGGAAAGGACCTGGCAACTATTTTGCCTATTTTTCTCACTCACCATGGAGCCAAACGAGTTGATCGAGGCATATCTCGCCCGCGTCGAGGAAATGGCATCCAAAATTCGTGACACCAATGTACCGTTGCCAGAGATACTCTTCACCTTCCAGATGATGAGGGGATTACCGCCTTCGTTAGCGCACAAAGTAAAATTAATCAATGCGTGGCCGGATGAGGATTTTACCCCCAAACGGGTGGAGGCCCTGATCGCTGAAGCACAGAGCGTTCGCTTCGCGGAGCAGGTCGGGGTACTGGAAACCAGCGGGACTGTTCCAAGAAGTAATATTCTCTCTTCCAAGACGTCCTCGAAGCCTGTCGCCAACACCAGTGACAGGTCCACACCATCAACCGGGGAGCAACGGATCATACACACCTGTTTTCGTTGTGGCGGTAAGGGCCACATGCAGGCTAGTTGCCC
>JAUJYV010003097.1:0-10845 GCA_033995625.1 Ophyiulus pilosus | reverse complement strand
CGCTTATATAACGTCAATTTTCGACTTATACTTTCCGAAAATTTGAAAATGGACATACTTTTAAGCAGCTTATCGCTTTCGAAAGCTGGATAATAATTCTGAGAAATACAACATTTGTACCAAAATGATGTTTTAAAATATACTGATGTGCTAGGAATGCCTTAAAAGGTTAGTAAGTTTTTTACCCACTAACGAGTGGTTTTGGTGCAATTATTACTCGGAATATATTTCATACGCCCATCAACTATCAGCTTATGCTCATAATTCTGCTTATATGCACATATACAACATACATTACAATTTAGCAACATCATGCTTCAACCATGGAGGGTTATTAATCAGACCAAATGTTGCCTGGACTTTTCACTTAATGCGAAGCAGCATTACACATTAAGCCAACCCTTATACATGTTATTGAAAACAAGATTTTATCACTTATGAAATGTACAAATACGAAGAGTAAACTGAAAGCAGGAGCAACGCTGGATTTTCCCATACCAGAAACAGCTGGTCCTAACTATATTTAACCTAGTGCAAGTATCAACTTTTAAAAATATACAGTAGCATTGCCATTTATTCCTCAATAATAACTCAAAAACGTTATACAGTTTCAATATCACCTTGCTTTGAACTTATGCATTCTGTAGCACGAAAGGCGATGCGGTGAAACGTAGAGGGTTTACCAGTTAAGCCAGTGCTTGCACAACTTGAACATGTTTACAGTATTTTGCTGCTTGAGAAATTATTGGCAACGAAAACAAGGATTTATGCCAAAGCAGTGAAACTGCACTGGCATCAATGAGCAGCAATGGCGCGTTTTGCTGTCTATTTGCGATCTTGGAAGCATAACCCATTCATCAGATATAAATGTGGCTCCTAAATCTCTTTTTTCCAGCTTCTGGTATTCTCAGGGTTGCCGAGGGAATATTGAGGGGAAAAAATAATGCTAATATTAATTTTAGCTGCAAAAATACATTTCTCTCACGTGTTACTTTCCTAGAGTCTGAGATTTTTTGTAGATATAAGCTGGCTTGATAAATATCACAGCATTACAGAGAAGAAAAAAACTAGAGGCACTTTACCTAGAACTATCTCAGTATCACACAAAGTTAGAAGAAATGTCGATAAGAATAGTCCAAAGTGATGTAGACGTCTAAAACTATCTTCCTGCAAGACAAACTAGCACTAACAGTCAAGTGCAGTCACATCTGAAAACTGGCTAACCGTAAAGGAGATAGTGGGGTCATATATGGGTCAACGCAACCATGTACAAACCACGTCTAGTCTAAAATGGATTTAACCATCGATGAACCATATTGGAAATATAGCATATGGTACACATAAAATTGTATTGTTCTACATCTACATGTAGAAAATTGTTCACCATATATGGCATGTGCCGTCAATAATTATGATATTATATACTGCGATGTATTAGCCATATGCTTTTGTATGACCATATAGACTACATGTTTGGACAGATATGTTCACATGTACATAAGGCCATGTACACGTATATGGATATACATGACCATACAAAGAGATATACGAACACATGATCACAAAATGCCCAGCTGTGTCCAATTTCTGGTCTAGTCATATATAGAAAAATCGATTTATCCCCATGTATGATTCAACTGTCCTAGAACACCAAGAGACCTTGGATAAGAAACATACTGTGTAGTGCACATCCAATATACAAAATGCAACCAATGGATTGGGTACCAGTAAAGAATTGCATTGCCAAAATTCCAATTACATTTTAACGTTCAGAAACATGGGCATTAAAAAGTCTAGCGCCAATGCCCATAAAAGCACAGCGGCATCTCATTTTAAATTTTAACTGCACAATAGCGACACATCTAACGCACACAGAAACTTCGTCCATATAATTCAGCTCGAAAAGTAAACAGAGCACTCAAACAACAACTGCGTCACTTTTCGAATTCCTTCTTTTATCCGATACAATGGTAATTGGAGATTTCGATTACTTCAAAAGATTTCACAGTATACCGTGCATTGCACGTTGTACAATAAGCCAATTTAATTGCCTGGTCCTAGTCGTACAAAATATCGAGCATTGTTAAAAAAACTGTAATTGCTGTTTCATGGACAAACACAATTCGGTATAGAGAAAGGTCAGAAACTATCAATTCTGCCAAACAATTACTAAGTTACAATTTTCTGCAGTATAAGCCTAGAACAGCAATAGTTAAGGGCACAATAAAAAATCGATTCAGCAACTATTAACAAAACACTTGATATCGAATATTATGAGAGGACATTGCGAAAACATGAACATACCAAATACTTCTGCTAAACCAACCGGAAACGAACGAATTATTCAATTACATCCTGCTATTTCTATTGGTGGCGGTTGAGAAGGATCGTTACTGTTGTAATAGTATTATTAAAACATGGACATGATTTTCATCAAGAGCAAAAGTCCGTATATAGAAATTTCTAATTTCAAATGTCAAATATCAAACCATCGTGATAAGGATTTAAATCCAACATTCATATATAGTCAACTAAAAAGTACCTTAAAACAATAACGACAAAAATAAAATTCATCGGCCTTGGACAAATATAGTATTTTTTCTAAGACTTTTTTACTGTTGAAAACATTGAACATATTGAAAATAACTTAAACATCTTTTTGTTTGTATTAGATCACCATGGATTAAGTTGGGAATAATCACAAATGCATGCTAATGTGTAACCAGCATTGCATTTTAGGAATCCTTAGTTGGCATTGCTAGTCTTCTAGTATATAGGCATCCACTGAAAAAACTGAACAACCACGAAAGCCAAACAACATTCAAATTTGGCTAACAAACCATCCAATTAAGGCATCCCGATAGAGGCCAAGGTGTTACCCCTGACTACCGTCGCCCAACAACGGTGCCCCTGCTAACTTCAAGCAGGCGAAAAATAGCAAACGTCAATGACAATCCTGTTCAATTTCGAGGATATTTACGATCACAAAACATGGCTATGGAAGTTGACACGTGTTTTAGAGCGGACGAAAATACCATCTAACCAGGCAAAAGTAATGTTTTTACCCTATTAGACAACTTAGGAAAAAGTCTACATAGGCCTAGGAAGAAATACAACCATATTTGCACGTCAACGATACCATTCACCAATAATCGACTACCACATGATTATTTAAGCTATTTGGCAGTACATTACTTCAATGTTTCAAAAAATGTATTTGGAATGACAAACACCCTTCTTCAGCATATACTAGACACATCATCTGGTGGTAATTTAAAGACTAACTGACAAAATGGAAATTTTGGACTATAGATAGACAATCAATACTGCAACACAATTTTGGTTAACCTTCAAGCGCTCTTACTTGATGACCAGTTAAGTATGACGTGCTCATTTTTGAACGCACAAGTTATCCAAACACCTTAATAAATTATATATCGATTATTGATCAGATATACTCCAAAATCGCCATTTTTGCTGTCACGTCTGCAATTGGCAGCAGACTGGGCGTAAACCTACATAAGGCTAATTAAATCTTCATCACACGCTATGTGTTAAGGCGCTCCAGGCGCCACATTCTCATGCGTTTAGTGCAATCGACTGTACAAATTAATGAACTAGGGTGGAAACCATTAATGTGCCCAACGTTGTTAAAGTTAACCATTCTCTATTTTTGGAAAGCATGCATTCTGTATATTTCACTTCAATAACCATTTTCAATAATGTTTGTAGTAAATTATTAAAAATGATACGATGAGCGTGATATTTTTGATAAGATGGTCAACTTCTAGTTAAGGTATCATTTTGTGACTAACTATATTTCAGATTTTAAGATCTCAATTCATGCATCGCCAGTATATTGAATTTCCTGTCCATGTATGTAAATTTCTTATAATAGAGAAAATTCTATATAAAAAATAACCATTTTTTTAAATTCTCTAAAAAAATACTTTGACATGTAATTTGCTAATTAATCGTGGGATGAGTCCTTGAAAATATAAAAAATGAACCTTGCAATCCTTTAATTTTACCCAGTAAATTTACTAGACACCTTGAGATGCTTCTAAGAAAATCGATCTTCAATGATGCTCAAAACAGCTTTGGACGCCATTTTGTGAGTAACCATATTCTAATTTTTTTTTAAAAAATTCAATTCTAACACAACGAATGCATCGCATTTGGATGTTTTGTGAGAAAATATAGCTTGGAAGCTGCGAACGAAAACTGCGAACGATAGCGAAATTTAAGATGCAACCTTCAAATCCCAGGAATTCTTTCCTATGTTTTCCACCAAAAAAACCCCAAGAAAAGCAGAAAAAAAGGAAAGAGAAAAACCTCCAAATCCGCCTCGGTGATATCCTTTAGGTTTGTGTGCATTCGCCCGAGTTTTGATGGTTATTTTTCAGAGGCCACATTTTCCTCATGGGAACAGTTTCAAGAGTGCGAGGCAATGCAAAATGGCATTCGGTCCTTTTAGGAGGAACACTCGTATCAACTTTTCAACGAGCCTGGTCAACAACTGGCAATGAGCAATCGATACCATCAGTTGTATTTGCACATCCAAAGTAGCCATTCGAGTTCTCCAGGGTTTCGAGTTGCACAATGGTCAGTCGTAAGACGATTTCGGGAAATCGACCATCTTCCAGAGATTCCCCTGGCGGCTGCTTTTTGTCTTTGCTATTTTATCTTCACGTTATTTAAATGTGTTTATGGACGTGCAGTCCGTGCACGTTTCATTGGCTGCTTAGAACTGGCCGTAATTCAGGTTTTTCTGTCTCCTTTTAAACGTCGGAAAAAGATAAAACCAGACGAGGCGGCGAAAAGTAGAAAAAAAAAATCTGAGAAATGATTATGAGGAAATCTGAGAAAGGAGGTCCTCATAAGCTTACGAAGCATCGTTTTCCAGGGCCAGAAATCAAAGATATGAATGTAGAGGTAGGTCTCTGAATCCGGCCGCAAATCCCGTAGGAAATTGGGGATTAAAGTGATACCGAAAAAAAAAAAATTCTGGGATTTGGTCGACGACGTGAAGAGCGAGATAAATGGGCTGAATAGAGAATATACAGTTGTTGGATTCACCACTGTGGAAGGTCAAGGTGGTTCGGGTTCACTTCCCATCGGCTTAACCTGGCGGATTTCATTTCCAAATGAAAATGCGACACAACTTGCTTCCATTTCAAAATGTTGTGAGAGCAAAATGATCATAAAGACTCGAAAGAATTAGATTTTAAATACAAATAAGCAAAAATGGCGGAATGGGCCTAACAAATTGGTTGCCAGGATACACTGGTGACCAAGCCATAACTACTGTAATTTTATAAGAAATAAATAACATTCAAAAAATACATTTTTTAACAGCGAAGGTACAAATAATTTGTTTTGCGAGATAAACGTATGTTAAAAGCAATTATTACGCTACTAAAAGTCCATTTACGTTCTTTGCATATCGCCTAATGATTATGGGGGCCCTACAAAGGACCTAAAAACACAAATTCACCTACGACATTACAAGTGGCGGACTAGGTACACATATGCCGGTTGCCAGGATACACTGGTAACCAAGCCACAACTACTGTGCTTTTATAATAAATATTTTCAAAAAATACACACGTGAAATACGATTATTTTTGTGCGAAATAAATGCATATTAAAATCCATCATTAAATAACTAAAAAATCATTAACGTTACCATCGTTTAGGAATTAATCGTAAAATGTACTTTGCGCAAGTTTAGGCACTGATGAAATTCAAAGATGGAATAATGTTCATATTGAAAAATGTGGAAAAGCTACATATTCAAAAAAGCTCATTTTGAATATTATTGATGGAAATGCACATGTATCGTATGTCCGAATATGTTCAATTGGGTTTATTCTCAATCTAGGTTCTCAGTGCAAATCATTCATGTTTTCGAAAAATGTGTGAATGTATTTGAAAATGAGTGAGTTGATATGGACATTATTTTGTGGAAAGCCACATCCTTGAGATTCTAGTTAGTCACGCAATGCCATATTAGGCGATATTAGTGTGAAATAAATACGTTGCTGTGAATTTCCGAGACATAGGGGGAGGTGTAGGAAGGAAACCACTGATCCGTATTATGTATTAGCCAAATAGTGCTCTTCAGATGGTTTTCATTGAAAGACGCATGGAAGGATGCCAAAATGAGGAAATTTTAGAAGAGGGGAGAAATTACACGAATTGAAGCCGAACAAGAAAAGCAAGACAGGTTGAGATTTTTCACTCAATGAAATATAGCCAGAATATGACGTAAAAGAGGGCAGAATAAATCTACGTGAAGAGGATTAAAAATAAGAAGCATGAGTTGCTCTGCCAAATTGCTACCGAATTTCATCAAAACAACAGGTGCAAAAAAATCTGGCCTTGAGAAATCAAAAAACATTCCAAAAACGTATTTATTAATAATTTATATCTACATGAAGAAATAAAAATAACTTTCCAAGGCAAATTGGATGTCGCGCAGTATGCTTCTTTGGTAAAAATAAAACTTTGGCAGTTGAAAGAAGCAGCTGGAGATGAGAAGAGCTCTCACAAGTTTTTTTTGCGAATGGTGAAAATCATTAATATCTTTCTTAGCTTAATTCGAAAAAATGTGGAAAAAACTATCTTTGCAAATAGGCTTTCCGTGAGGATTATTCAAATTTCAATATGGCAAGATTTTGTATAATTAAGATTATCACGATATTGAGAAAACTTCGCAGCAGTCGTCTCTCTTATATAGCCTTTACTTAAAACAAACCAAGTAAAAATAAATGATGTAGACGGCATATGCACGAATATACTTATAAACAACACCGAGTAATTTGTTTTTGCCGTTATGATAGATATAATCTTCACAAATTTTACACGCGACTAGATCCTTTTATCCAATATTAATCTCGTAAATTCACATTTGTATTTTACGTATTAAATAAAGCATTAAATGTGTCTTACGCTGATAAGTTTTATAAACATCGATAACAAGAATAAGATTTTTTTGAAGAAAGTTCCGAAGTAGAACATTTTTAATATAAAATATTTTTTATGACATTTTTACGACATTTTTAAACGTGCATAATATTCTCACACGGTATATTTTTGTGTTTTATATGTTTTCGAGGCAATGCTCAGTTATGGAGGCACATAGTAAACCATGGAGCTATATATGGGCCACATATAGCCATATCTAATTCTTGATGAGACATATTGGAAATTCAGTATATGGACCACACGCAAAATGTCCATATACGAATAGCGTACTGTACATGTATATTAATGTTTGGATTACTTGTATACATGGTAATAGCCATGTATATACATTTGTACTCGTACATGGCTCAATAGGACTTAAATAGTACTTTAATGACCAAGTACTGTGCTATGTCCAGATGCATGTGTCCAATTTATGGTCTAGCCATATAAAAAAAAGTCATATACAACATGTCCATGATTTTTACACCCGAGGTATGCATTGCACAGTGCAATATCGCACTAAATATTTTATATTAAATATGATACCATATTTTCGAGCTAATAATCTGTATTTTAAGCTGAATATTTTTAATAATTGGATGGTTTCCACAAAGGGTGAACTAAAGTCTGTGCTTCAAATAAGCTTATGCTGTTATCACCTATTGTGCCCTTAAAAGGTTGCCCTTGACTACTCTGATTCCACTGACATGTGTATTAATCCTTACTGCCCTCTTGATTAGTCGACCAATCAGCACAGGCTCAGTGGTCTAATTGCTTGAAAGGCGTATATAACTGAAGCAAACTGTCGACTCACGAGCAAAAGTACAACGTTTGTGGACAAATGTAAGAGTGAGAAAAAACCTAGAGTTTAGGTCTTCCGGACAAGGTCGAGTACTATAATGAGATCGATTCACCAATACATGCAGGCTAGTGGTAAATGAACACTGTGCATGCAACAACAAACAGTTGCCATACACATGTGCAGTTCCTATGGCCATTTTGCTATGTAAGCAGAAAATCTGCGGGTTCTTTACTTAGGAAACTCAACGTGCCTACCTCCATCACTAATTGCATCTTGAAAACACGACAGTATTTTCATTAGTCATGATTGGCTAGACACTTCGTCCACTGACGATGGTAATTTGTGGGGTGAAATTGTGCTTACCGAGGGCTTGAAAAGTAGGACAGACTATTACACCATTACAAACATTCTCGAACGGTATTACGAGCCAAATGGTACTTTTGCAAAGCACTCATCGTTTTAATTGGTGAGAAAATCTGGGCAATTGGAATCTTCCAATCACGTGATCACGTTATTCAATCTAAAGACGTCTCAACTTTTGCAACTTTGAGACGTTGAATTGATACAACACAAAACCCCTTATTTACAAGTTAACTGGTATCGTTATTTAGAAGCATCTGCATGTCTTCCAAATCCCATTTCATTTATTGATACATGGAGCTGATATAACAGGTAGCTATAACAATTAATTTAGTAGGCATTACTAAGCAACCAAATTTACCCTAAGGAATATTTGGATTACATTTTCGACTGTTAAGCTTCAAACAAAGCAGTTATCCTTTATGCTGTCTTGTCCTACATTATTCGAATGCATTTTAACAATAAACAAGATTATACACTAACAATTATAGTTAAAGCTTGACTGTAGATATTTAATCCAAAACACCCTTCAATAAAAATTGGTTGCTTGGTAATGTCTATCAAATCGATTGAGATAACTTCCAGTTATGTACTATATTTCTGAACGTTGGATTTTTGTTTAAATCACAAGTTTTATTAACAAAAAACTAAAACGTATAATTGTAATATAGTAAATGAACTAAAGGCATCAGGAACATTGCCAAGAATGTTAAAATCGCATAGTACACAACAGAGCACGGAACAGTGATCCAATCAAAGAATTTTATCTTAGCCAATTAGTAAGTAAACTTTTCCGATCATTCTGACCCCATTATCTTAGTAACTTCTCACCCAATAGGCATAGTGTACAGTAAACACTATACCAGGCTATACAATATACAGATTTTTTCACGTTCAGGCAGGTATTAGCTGAATACAATGCAACTGAAATCTATATCTCTGTAAAGCATCCATGTATCATATTTTAACATGCTCAAAGGCAGATTATATTTGAGGTAATTTTATCTTAGCCAAAATTTAGGGCATGACAAAAGAACAGATGCTAAATGTCAGCTTTCCCATCTTTAATTTCGAAAAATATTGAGTCGGCGAGCGAGAGGGAATTTGCCATCCAGGGAAAAATTACGTCATATTTGGGATAAATATAAGTAAAGGGAGGAGAAAGTCAATTTGGAGGCGTCCCAATATTACGTCACGAGCTATTGGGCTAATTAGAACAGAAATGCTATATTAGACGAAATGCGATGGTTGTTAAGTGGTTTTAGCGCCAAAGTAGGCGATTTCCGTCAGGAAACAAGTGTCTCATTTGCATGAAATATGTTAATGAGACTGCTCGTGTCTGCGTTAGTACATGAAAAGTTGGCCTATGTGCTGCAAACAGATGGGGGTGTTGCTTAACGGATCAATATTTGGCAACTATCCTTGCTGAAAGCGAGGACAGCGCCATCCAGAAAGATGAGGATGCAACAGAATGTAGATAATATCTAAGCGCGAGCTTTGAAATTTATTTTAGAAAATCTTTAGTTCTAGAGTAAAGACAACAGCTACTTTCTATAAATGTCAATGATAAGATATGACATAGCATTCAGAGTCCATACCAATAACAACAGAGAAAGAATAGGAGTGTTTTACATTGTTCTAGAATATTCAAATTTCTTTGAACTATCGCCAACTGTCTTTCTACAACAACAGTATCTCAAAAAATTAGTTGCCAAGACATTCTATCATCAACTAATCAATGATCAGTGCAACAGAGCAATGCGTAATGCGATCAATCACTGTTGTAGGTTTAATACAGCAAGTATAACCTCAATTATTTAGTATAGATTTGATTTAGACCTGATATAGATTAGATTTGATTAGATAGATTAGATAGATTAGACCCTCCTAACATATGACATTTATTTGCTGACTGTAGGGTACTGAGTTGAATTCATTTAATATTAAGAAGCTGTCTTAAAAAGATTGATGTCCTGAAAAATGATATCAGCAAGTCACTATACAACTATACAACTATAAAACTATATAACTATACAACTATACAACTATAAAACTATACAACTATACAACTATAAAACTATACAACTATACAACTATACAACTATACACTATACACTATACAGCTTCTGTCAGTATACATTAAGAAAGTAGACTGTATACCTATATTGAAGTATTTTCCTTTACACAATACTTATCTTAAGTTGAAATATACAGGTGTATTGAAAACTTACTTGTATTGTTTTCGGGTGAGTCTGATACTTGTACTAGTTTAAAACTACTTTAAAACTAGTTCGATATCATATTTCTAACATGCAGAGGGTAATTTATGCGGGATAATGTTCCCCACCGCCGCTTTATAAGTTTATTGTAATTTTATTTACTTAATTCGGTCCATTTGGAAATTAAGAATTGCAGATATTTGCTCTGATAATAATCAGGAAATCATTATCATTTTACTGATAGCGTTGTATATATATTGTAGTTTTCAAAAAAACAATATGCAATTCAACCACTTTTGTGTCAATAATACAAAGAAATGAAAACGTTACCATAGAGCTGGTTCGTACGACAAGAAACGTCACTTACCTATAAATAAAGAAAAGAAAACTATGAATACAACATTACATATTTCATTTACATCAAACAATCGGTTAGCTTTTCTACATTTCTTAAAAGCACTCAGTGATTGCAGTGCATCGGGGGTTAAACGA
>JAUJYV010003096.1:0-10846 GCA_033995625.1 Ophyiulus pilosus | reverse complement strand
TTTTTTACAATTCATATTGCTCGTTATGCGAATCACTCGTTATGCGAGGTGCTCGTTAAGCGAGGTTCCACTGTAGTATCATTTTTTGTTTGTTTCTGCAAGCCACCAGGTTCCTAAACACACAAATTGGCAAAATGGGGATAACGTTGAACAGTACAACTGCAATGGCATTTCTTTAAAAGAAAACTTTCTTATAGTACATATCAGTAAGGAGCTTAATTCATTTTTACAACCCTATTATTTCTGCAACACAATTTCTCAACACCGCTTCTTCTAAGACTTCATCGGGTGCTATTAATAAATTAAAACACAAATATGGAGTACTTAATATGTGCTCCATAGACAAATGACACTTTCACTTGTTTCACCGTGGACTGGACCAAGTGAAGCTGTCTTTTGTCTATGGAGACCTTTTTAATAAAAATAAGAAATTTGATGAAGTTACAATACTGGAACTTTCCAAATTATGAGTCATGAGGTATGTGTAGTGAGCAGGTTCCCTCTATAACCTCATGTCTGAAATCTTTGTATGCTCTGTTATGCTAAGTAATATTAAGTAAATATTCCATATTAATGCTGACCCGTTTTCCTATGTGTGTGTATATATATATATATATATATATACACATATTCTACCTGCAATATATTATGGCATGTGTTGTTCATTGTAACGTTTTGAAGGCTTATCAAAGGAAGAAATTTGTTTTGTAAATACTTGGGTTGTAAAAATAAATAAGCTTCTCACTGATATTTCACTACAACCACTTGAAGATGGAATTATCTATAGGCCATATGACATTGGCAAGTGCTCTACTAAATAATGTATTCTCAGAGCAAATGCATTTATGAATCCATGTCAGTAATGCCCAGACGACAGGGATATTTTAATTAGAGTTTGCAGAGATTTTACAATAATGAAATTGAACTTTCCTTTGCACTATCACCCTTCCCCAAGCTTTGTTCTTTCATACTGTACTTGAGTGTTTGTAAAATAGATGGAATTTTAATGCATGCATGTTGCTTAGTGAGGAATGGGAAAGCATAAAATTTTCAGCTTTAGAAGGAACATTTGAGGAGTATTGTTAATCCTGGTGCTTTTTTATAATTAATACTGTAGTATAGTTAGAATTATTGGTAGCGTTAGTGGTTGCATGAAAATATAGAACACTGAAATGCAGCATATGTTATTTAAAGAAAATTATTTACTGGGGTTATTGGATGGTCAATATCTTTTCCCCCGATTTTTAATTTAAATAAAACATTTGATTTATATCATTTTTGATGATGTCTGATTTTAACAAATAGTATATTATATATATAGCTTAGTTGTTATACTTTTATGAGATTTTTGTGTGTTCCGTATGAAAAGATTCTGAGGCACATGCATCTTATGGCACTTGTTCAACATTTTAGTATTTTTAATTTAGTTGTAGTCTGGATCGTTCTTCCATTTCCAAGGTTTTCATGCGGATTTATTTTCTAACCTCATTCATTTTCTTATTTAGGGAATTCTTGGGGATACGAACAAGGAGCTTGTGATTCGAACACGCCGCCTGGACATTGCATCTTTGAAAGAGTGCAATGGCAAGTTACGGATGCGGGATGTGACCAACGAGCGCCTCCATTCTGAGTATTCACGAGGACGTTCTTACCGTCCACTAAATCATCAAAGTAGCCATGCATCCTCTCATTCGAGCAGCAGCTCTTCATCAACTATTCAAGCGCTACCTCCTCACAAAGGATGCAACGGACAGCATCCCAATCATCACCCTGTGACTACCCGCAGAAACTCTTCATCCTCGGCGGCTTCCACCACATCGTCTGGCTTGAGTTCTTCAAAGTCGACCTCACATTACGCGAATGACAAAGTGCCCAGGCCGTTCCTCAGGTCCAAAGGAGGCAAAAAGTTGCCCCGTTATTCCAATGGCTGGACCTGGGATGGCCAACCATTTCAACAAGCTGTTTATATTCACGTAGGTTTTATAGGTTTTTACTATTAATACCTTTTCTTAGGAACGTTCCTTCACTTTGCCTCGCGCTTTATTTACTTCAATGGTTTTGTCCTTTTTGCTAAAAGAACGATGATCCGCCCATCACTCGCAAGTGTTTTCCTGCTATGAGGCATATCCAGGGGGACATCATAAAGGTACGCGATTGTGTATTACTGAAATCTGGACCAAGGAAGAGCGATCTGCCCTATGTAGCAAAGGTTACTGCACTTTGGGAAAATTCGGATGATGGTTAGTACTAGAATTTTGGTTTTTTATTGTTCCATGCAAAGAAAAGTTCATATCTACTCACCTATGATCTTATTTAGGAGTTCAAGCTTTGCTAAAATAGTATACATGAAAAACTACAAAAGCATGTATAAGTAGAACCCTGCTTTTCAAGTGGCTGGAGATTTTAAACCTCTTAAGCGGGGGAAATTGGTTAAACTGGAAAGTTTAGTGAAAGTAGTACAGTCGTAATTGGCACATTAATTATATAGAAATAACTCCTAATTCGAATTACGAGAAAGTTTTCTTTTAAAATTACATAGAGTATCTCTCAGTTGAGAAATTATTTGTACCTTTTTTAGGTTCTAGGTCAAATGCTCACAAGGACAAAAGCTCACACGAGCTCATACCTACCCAACCTAACCTAATCTAACGTAACCTAACCTAACTTTCTATGATTTTGAAATTATACGTGGTGATTTTGTCCGTTCACTACTTTTTCATCATTAGTCTTTTAACCGTATAGTTAAGGGCATAATCGTTTCCCAGCTTCCACTCGTGTCAAAGGTGGGATTAGCTTCCACTTTTACAGTCACAATTAACTTCTTCCAGTGATTAAGCTTCTTCTTTCATTCCTTTGTAAAGATTGATTTTTGGCAAATTCAGTTTTTTTACGTTCTATCGCCATATTTTAGATCGATAAATGGATTGCGACTCAAAAACTTATTATTAACGGGAAAAATTACATTGTAATTGTACTTTTGGGACCGTGAGATTTGAATTCTTATATGGGAAAACATCTTAAGCGGGGGAAACCTTATTCAAGGGAAAAGTTGGCATTAATCCTATGGGGTTTAATTTGGGACAGCAAGAATTCAACTTTTTAAAAGGGGAAACTTCTTTAGGGAGCTCTATTGTATCTATACATTAAGACAATGCTTTAGTGAAATATTTGAATATAAGATAGTACCAAGTTACACGGGTGACAGTATCTGTGCAACGTGATAAAGGAAGCCTCATTCACCCTATTGTTATCTTTAAAAAAGTCTTATTTTGCAAATTGTAATAATTTACCCATTGCTTTTTTCTAAGGTGAAATGATGTTTAGCCTTCTCTGGTATTACCGTCCTGAGCATACGGAGCAAGGCCGAAAATGTCATCACATGGAAGACGAAATCTTTGCCTCAAAACACCAGGATATGAATAGTGTGGCCTGCATCGAAGACAAATGCTATGTTTTAACTACAAATGAATATTGCAGGTAACACAATATTTTACCCTTGGCAATGCCCTTATTCTGTCTTGGTTATGTTGGCATTATTTATGCAATACTATAACATAATTAAAAATTTGAATGTCGGTCCGAAATATGTTCATCATGATACGAGTCGTTATGAAGTCTTATTCATCCATTAGAGTTAATATCATTAATTTGCCAACATAAAAAAAGTGACATGAATTAAATTATAGGTATTCCTTTGAGATATAGAACTGGTATTATACAAACAAATTTCATTATGAGAATGAATTTCATTTGTTTGAAAATCAAATTATGAAGCATCATGATAAATTTAGTTCGTGAAAATCGTAAAGTTAAAAAGTTAGCCAGACAATATGCATCAAAACTTTACGATGATGGGTTTATGAACAACTTATAGGACCGGTTTTAAGTAAATATTTCCAATATTAATTGAATTAAAAATATTTCAGCACTCAAAAATATAAATTAAAGTATTAAAGAAAACTATGACTGCATTTTACAAACACTCTACTTTAAGCCCTTGTTTTGAGTAACTTATGTTTGGATGGGCATAAATAGCTTGAACCATATGGGTTTCTCTTGAAATGTATGTTTGCTTTTAAAATAACAAACTATGCGGATGAAAGGTGCTTATCATGCACTGCGCTGCGTAATAGTTGGGCTATTCGTATAGCAATGACTTACTGCATTGTATGACTATTGCTTTACATTTTCGTTCAGTTATTGACCTTAAGAGTAACGTTATCCTCTTTACTCTTGATTAACAGATATCGCTGTCGCAGCAGGATGCTTGAAGAAGGCTTGAGGCCGAAGCCATCGGTAGTGCCAGATTTGGACGAAGGCTATCCGCGTAAAGACCGCCAGCCTCCAGGTCGAATTTCTCCAGAAATGATTTTCGTTTGCCGCAAAGTTTATGAATTTCGGCAGAAGAGAATTCTGAAAAACCCCACGTGAGGGTAAGTTTTACCGCACACACTGGCCTGGGAGTGTAAAAGGTGAAACTTTTAAATCAGAGTAACGACAAGGTATCCTTCTATGCTGGACCAAACTAACGAGTTCGTATATATTTGTGAGTGTTCCGTTTGTGTATGACATGCTTTGAAAAGATTGTGACACTTCTAGGCAGTGATCACCAGATTGCAACTTGTTTAATTCCAAAAAGTGCACTCAAAAGGAGGTGTCGCCCTTTGTTTCCCTCAACAATGGACGATGCTGTCTACACGCTTAATTATCACGATACCCGTTCATATTCTAATACTTAAAACTGTACCGTTCATGGCTTTTCTAGTAGCTTGCCCTTCATCGAACGATGAGGCAAAGAGTTATTATCTTCGTAACAACTTCCGTATACGTGATTAGCATTTCTGTTGTTCCTTTAGCAGTGGTAGTTAGTGGACGTCGCCTTGGGCTCCATTGGTGCGTTATTGTTTCAGTCGTTACACACCAGTTTTCACATATACGCTTGTTTTTCTTTCCTCGGTTATATTTGGGCAGCTGCTGCCCAAATATTATCTCAGCGTTGAAACGTTTTGGTTTAACGACTCCGGCAAGATAATTTGAAAATGAAGCAAAATGCTATCAGTGATGCTGACGATCCACTTTGAGCTGTTTGCCTATCTCGGTTTACAATATTATGAATATATAGTTAAGATACGGCTATAAAGCTGTTTAAATCGTATATTACAAAATTGCAGTTTACATGCAATTAAGTGAAATTTTAAAGTGGCTGATTGGCGTCTATACTGGATTAACTTAAATATCTTAATTTATCTAGGCATATATTAAAAAATGCACTCTTTGTATGATACAAAGGATAATTTACCTAAACCCTTTTATCAATTTTTCAATTTTCCCTATTTGTGTTTTTTATTTTAAATTAAATTATATTTAATCTTAGTTAATCTTAATTCACTTTTAAACAATATTGAGTTCCTGATTAACTATTACTCATGGGTTTCTCAGTTTTTCACTGTTGTAACCAGGCAAATTAAACGATATATTCCTAGAATCTAAAAAAAATGACTGCACTCTGCCGTTCCAGTCAATTTATATTATTTTCCTGTGAAAGCTTTTTACAATGTTCTTTCTCATCAAACTTCCGGGAATCGCATTTAATCCTAACTTACTAGGGGTGGATTTTTATTTGTATGTCGACCTTTCCTTTGTTTATTCCATTTATTTGTTGTATCTAGAAATTGGGTGTTTTTTTCAAATTATTAGCTTGATAAATTTAGATCAGCTGATAGCATCACCAAAGTGTATATTTGGTGATCAATGTAGGCGATATCATGTTTGAAACAGATTTGGATCATGATTATTTTAGCATGTGCATACATATTTTAAGGCTTATTTTGTGTTAAAATCAGCCAAACACTTTTTGTGTTACGATTCTAGCATAGCAGCTCAAACTGGATTTAGCTAACTTTGTTTTAATTTGCTCCCGAATGAAAGGTTTTTTGTAGTTTAAATGACACCAAAAGTGTCTCGTCATTGCCATACCCTTAGAATGCTGACTTTTGCCATATTGGCCTTAAATCTACAAAGCTTTTAAGATCTAAACTATATGCTTGCAGAGAAAAAACGATGACATTTTCCTAAAATTCAAAATTTCAGCGCTTTACTAATACAGTATGTTGCTAAACGCCAAAATTAATTCATCATATAACTACTTTAACGATAAATGATTTGCTATTTATGTTGTTACCATTGTACTCATCAGCTCATGAGGAAACCTTGCTTTTTTAAATTCGTCATAAAACAATGTGCGAAGCTGTCTTATACAGTATGCAAGGTGGTTAAAAGGATTGTTAGATGACTGTGTTGGCTCGATTCAGCATATTCTAATTATGATTTTTAAAAAATACTGTTGCACTGAATCCTTCAGTGATGCCCCTTTGATTGCCTGGCATCTGGGTGTGCTCGTTTGCTAATACGATGCAAAGTTGTTGGATCACAATAGTATACCTAACTAAACATGTTGCCTTATTCCCTGATTTTGTTTAGTTTCAAAGATTTTAAGCATGGAGAATGTTTTGGTACAACTCATGCTTTGCGTAAAAAGATGTACTGTAAAGGGGGGAATTTCTTGACGGAATTTCAGTCCTTTATATTCTAATAATGCAAACGGTATATATCGCTTTTTAACTATTTACTGAAACTTGAATTTAATGCATGCTTCTCTTATGTTTTTAAAACATTGGCACATTTCAAGTGAAATACTGACATCAAAATCGTCGATATACCAGTTTTTATCCAACCTTTCTTTCAAATGTATTGTTAGTAATTCCTCTTCAGTGGGTTTAGATTTTATGCCCGCAAAATCCGGCAAGGTGGGGTAGTGGCTACGCTATCCGTCTTTCAATTGGGAGTCCTAGGATCGATTACCAAGTCTGTTATCTGGGCTCATTTCTTGTTTTTCCATAGTTTGTGAGTCTTCTTGTAGGGAATTTCTTCAAAATCATTAAATATAGACTGAAAACCAGGCCCCAGGTATATACGAGAGGCGTTCAAGTTTAGCCTAGACTGGGTTTTTTTACAAAAAAAACTACAACTGATAAAAATACAGGTTGTTTTCATTTTTCCACATACTCTCCTTTCTTCAAAATACATTTTTCCCAACGATGTGGGAGTTTATTAATGCCCTCAAAATAAAATGTCTATGGGAGCTTGTGCAGCTAGCGCAGGACGCATTTCTTCAATTCATCATTTGCCAGGAATTTGATGCCGCCAAGATACGAGGAACATTCAAGTTTGACCTGGACTGGATTTTTTTTTTTACAAAAAAACTACAACTGATAAATATACAGGTTTACTGTCCATGTTTACCATTATATCACTCCAAAATTATGTTTGAATATCTTGGCGGCATCAAATTCCAGTCCAATGATGAATTAAAGAAATATGTCCTGTGCTGGTTACACAGGCTTCCAAAGACATTTTATTTTGAGGGCATTAATAAACTCCCACATAGTTGGGGAAAATGTATTTTGAAGAAAGGAGAGTATGTGGAAAAATGAAAACTAAACCTGTATTTTTATCAGTCCAGTCCAGGCCAAACTTGAATGCCCCTCGTATTAGATTGCGGTACATATGCTGTCTTGGCAGTAACTTGTATGTGTAACAGGAATCCATGATACATTTCCAGAGTATTAATGCAACCTTTATAACTTTGTACCATCAGACTACAGTATGCATCCTTACATAATAAGAATTGCTAATTCGAGCCTTGTCATAAGTGATCATGCCGTTTACAAGTACAAGTGATTTTTAAAACTACTTTCTTCATTATCAGGAATCGATGCTAAATTGTGACCTTTGTACCAGCCACCATGCATCTATACTAATTTGACACTAAACAAGGATTGCTAAATCGAGGTGAATATAGGTGATCATATCATATACAAAATAATGAAAATCACTGTTAAAGAAATACAAGTAGCCCATTAATTATTAATATGGTGTTCATGTACCTTTATCCTTCGATAAGGCCTCATTCCTTCTAAGAAATGGTGAAGAACACATTTCCACTTCCAATGATATTCTTCGCAAGACTGGTATACAATTCTGCTAAAGATAGTTAAAAATGTGCCAGTCCGGGAGGCTGTGTTGAAGGCAATAATGTATCCGACACCATATTAACAAAGAATGTTTATGTAAAAGGTGTTTCCATTATTTTGTATACCCCATGTACCTAGTGGGAGCAGTCATTGGGGAAAAAAACGTGCAATTTTTGGCATGTTTCACCTACAACAATAGTTTCTTTGTTTTGCATTAGTGGTGGGCAGCCTTGCAACTTACTACAAAACAAGTCGTTCGATGATGGAATGAAATTTCAAAAGAATGCTAAGCCAGGGTTGTCCAACACGTGGTCCACAACGCGTTTTCTTGTGGTCTTCGTCAACATTCAAGCAGAAACATATTAAAGCTTTCAACATTTAATTTTGATTATTGTTAACCTAAATATTTCGAACACTTGAATTTATGATATGGAAATTTAATTCAGCGTGCGACCTATGGATTCTGCTTCAAAGCACTTTTGCGATCCATCTAGTATTGAAAGTTGGACCGCCCTGCCTTAATTTATCAGAAATTCAGTTTATCGATGCTGTTGGATGTCCGTTGAGTAGAAGAACTGTCCCTCAAATAATTCTGTAATGTGCCAGGTTTAATTTGTGAAATGGCGATAATCTTTAGTTTGGTGGGACCCCATGCCAGGTACTGCTCACCATTCAAGATGCACATTTGCACCTCATACTATGTCTGCCTCCATGCAAAGTCAGTATATCAATCCATTATTGGATATTTGTTTTTGTGTTGGCCACAGAGAGTAGCATTTGCTAAGTCTGTCTTTTCGGGAAAATCGACAAAACAAAACTTTACTATCTTGCTTATCAATAGCTAAGTAGTTGGTAGGCGCATTAATTAGGCTGATTCAACTGTCGTCATCATTGGCGCTGCTCTCTCGCTAATTGTAATCCCGTTTGACCGTTTTCAGTGACTTCGCCACCCTTTCTCTTGACGAAATGTTTTAGTTGACAAGTTAGACATTCGAAGGATTTCTATTCGTTTAGAGAGAAAAGCACCATTACACAATTGTGATACATAGGCTTTCTTTTAATGCACTTATCATGATTTCAATTTTAGCGTGGTTATTGTTAACAGGTTTTTTAAGAGATGTAGAAATGTTTGCACCGAAGATATATTATTTGTCACGTAGTTTCTAAGTCACATTTTCCCCCTATTCCTATTCCCGTGGAGTTTATACCAATATGATTTCAACTTTGCAGCCGGGTACTTTTATCTTCGTTATTTAATGCACTTACTAAATCATGCTTTTAAAAAAAAAACGCTAGATAAAGCACTCACCAGCTCGTTTTGCACCGTCTTTTTAAAGTTTTAGTTTCCCCCCGGTATCAGAAATATTATTGCTTTATATATGACCAGATGCCCGTTAGTTATGATACACATGATCATAAATTGTCGTATTTCAGGCATGTATTAAAATAATTAATTGTTAATTAAGAAAATATAAGACTATTTACTAATTGCGTGAATAAACTTGCTGTGTAATTTATTTTGGACCTGATCTTATTGTACAATTGCCAAGTTATTGCTTATCGTGTTGGGGATTTCAGCAGATTAAGTGGATCACATATTTGTATCTTTGTGACTAAATGGAAACTATAGCTGCAAAGGTGTGTGGGGGGATTTCGCCCTATGACCCAGCACTGGCAAATTTAAAAAATGATCGTTCTGTAAATTGGTTACTCTAATAGGAATTGAAGCTAGCTACCTTAAAAATAACGAAATTTCAAGTGATTAATAACTTAATACCTCCGCAATTGTACTAATTTTGAATAGGCGGCACACTTATTGGCACTGATTTTTTTTAGTTTTAGCCATTAGTAACCATAACCATTATCTCACCTTTTGCTCTGTCACTCAATGAATTCCAAGTTAGTTGTGTCATTTCTTGTATTGCCAGATTGCAGGGTATTTCCTGCAAAAAACCATTTTGCCTCACAAAATAATTTAACCAGCTAGCGAAAGTTTGGGAAAAAAAAGAATCGAAAACGAAAAAATGATTTGTATACTAATCGGAATACATTCAGCATATTATAATAATTTATTTTTCCACAGATATTTAAGGCATTTTTGTTCGTTTTTTTTTAAAGATGATTATATACAAACGTTTTGAAACGAAACTTTATTTCTAGTTATATTATGATAATTTTAGTCCAACATTGTGCCGCTCTTGCTAAGTCTGCTTATAGCACGCCCACCTAAATATGCCAGTAGATGTCGCTGCACAATTTGAAATAAAGAAATTTGGTAAGTAAAATCCCCATCTCATTTTCATAAATTTGGACATATTTAGGGGAAACTGATATTCGAAAAAAAGAAAAGCGTATAATTTTCAATAACTTTTGTTGGAAAAATGTTTTTTTGGTTGAGAAAATAAACATTTTATTTTGGGAAAATTTTATTAAACGTTTACAATTTATCTAAAAAGTAGTTTTTCCGATAAAATAAAATCGTTTTTCTCACAAAAAAATCGTTTTACATACAACATAATCGTTTCTCCTACAAAATTCTTATACTTTCTCTTTCCTAGGACTTGTGAATATGCTAAAAAATGAGGATATATGTATACACATCCCCGACATATGGACTTGTATGTCATATGTAGACATGTATGGACTTGTATGTGTCATATGTAGACATGTATGAACTTGCATGTGTGATGTGGACTTGTATGGTTGTTTCCAGGCAAATGCCGGTGTAGTTCCTCTAAATACAGTGGAACCTCGCATAACGAGCATAATTGGTTCCGGAGTCTTGCTCGTTATGCGAAACAATTTTTACCATA
>JAUJYV010003095.1:0-10851 GCA_033995625.1 Ophyiulus pilosus | reverse complement strand
TGCATACGACTACTGGCAGGATCAACCAGGTATTAACGAGCCGTTAACGAGAGTTGGCAACTTTCGATATGAAGAGACGGCTACTTAATTTTTGGTGCAAACCTTAATTTTGTTAAAATTTGTTAACGCAACCAGTTGCTCGCACGTTTGCCAATAGCAATTTAAATTCAAACAATGTACTTAATCTACAGGAAAAGTTTTGCGCGTTGTCGTTCTTATAGTCCGCTTTCCGTTAGGAGAAAGTTTTAAAAAAAATCCCACGAGGATGTCCGTTTGCAAGGGCTATTACAAATAAAAAGCCATGCTTTTAGAGATAAAAAAGGCAATGTAATTTTCTTTTTACGGGCTCGATGATAGACGTAAAACGTATAAAATCCAAAATTATGCCCCGCGTTCGCCGTGAAATGGGAAATTTATAAGTTGGCTTTATAGCTCTGACTTCTTTCATCTTTTTGCACTAGGCTCACCAACAAAGGTAAAATGCCTCGCGTTTGGTCCATTCGCGAGTAGTAAAAGTAATCGCGCGCTCGTAAAGCCGTGCCGAAATGTTTTATTTAAATCGAAGTTATTTGCATGATTTTAAAATCTACTGTGCGCTAGTATCCGCTTGGGGGATATTTATACAGTGAAACAAACCGTGGGAGTTAATTGATGCAAATTGGACTAAATTCGCGGAACCTCAACGCGGGTTTTCAAATATTCGCAGTTTTTTAGAAATTTGGCAGCTACGACGTACGCACGTAGTGTATCAACCGACTAAAAACTAAAAGTTCTTCGGACACATTTTAGCATTTTTGGCAGTCGATTAAATCTCCTAAGGTTCTGGTACACGAAGAATGACACGAAGAAGTGTCATTTTAGTGATTTTTTTATAACTCCTACAGGTGAGAAAATCGATTTGCAAGCTTATCGATCTCCGATTAAATTTGGCCTTCGTCCACAGATTTTGATATATGCAGATTAAAACCAACTGTTTTGAGTTACCGTAAAATGTGGAAATTTTCGGGTTATGGTGGCGGTAACTTTGGGCCTGTCGTCGCTTTGTCCAGTTGGACTGTTTTAAGCGAGTTTCAATGGGGCTTTTTCGTCCAGTTCAGTCCTAACTCAGTATCCGGTGAACTTGCGTAATATATCCGAATTGTTGTGGGATGTTGAATTTTTTTAAGCGGGTTTCAATGGGTCTTTTTCTGCCAGTTAAATCATATAGGGACCTAAGTGGTTTCGTTTGCTTTTTGGTGGAAAAACTGAAAACTGACCTAAATTTATCCCCAGGTTTTACGGTATTAACTCAGTATCCGATGAACTTGCGTAATATATCCGAAATGTTGTGCGATGTTGAATTTTTTTAAGCGGGTTTCAATGGGTCTTTTTCTGCCAGTTCAGTCACATAGGGACCTAAGTGGTTTTCTTTGATTTTTTGGTGGAAACACTGAAAACTTACCTAAAGTTTATCTCCATTTTTTACGGTACTAACTCAGTATCCGATGAACTTGCGTAATGTATATCCGAAATGTTGCGCGATGTTGAATTTTTTAAGCGGGTTTCAATGGGTCTTTTTCTGCCAGTTAAGTCATATAAGGACCTAAGTGGTTTTGTTTGCTTTTTAGTGGAAACACTGAAAACTGACCTAAAGTTTATCCCCATTTTTACGGTACTAGCTCAGTATCCGATGAACTTGCGTAATGTATATCCGAAATGTTGCGCGATGTTGGATTTTCAGAAGCCTATGTTGTTCCGTATGTTGTTTTACATTCACCCACTTGAAATATATGGAAACCGTTGTAATTAAGTTTCTCATTAAAGATTGTTCTCTTACTTAAAGAAATCAATGTTTCAACCGGGCTCAGCAAACCCTCCCAAATGCTCTTTTCTTTTCGTAAGTACCGCCGTGCGACAAGTGTCTGAAAACGTGCAAATTGTATTTGGCTCTGCGCACTCCCTCGCAACTTTTTAAATTGTTTTTTTTCTCGAAAAAAGAGGAGAACACACTAAGGGATGTGCCCATTAATATCGTCTCCATGCAAGATACAAATTATTTCGGTTTTTTTACCGCAGACGCTGTTGTTTTTTTGTTGCCGCGAACGTAAGTGCTCGGATCGGACGAGTCGCGCATTCGTGTCAGCGCATACTGCGAAACTTGTTTTAATACGGCAGAATCCGATGAACCCCTATAGATTCTCCGGCGTACTCCAGTTAGTTCCCTTCTCACTAAATTAAATAAGTTTTTCTCTTCGTGTCGGTGGTTTAAAATGAGAGTGCATCCGCGCGCCGCAGTAAGTAATCTTCTCCGCGGCAGACGGCAGCGATGACTGCGTATTGTATATTTGCGAAAAGAGGGAAAAAAATGTATATAAAAACTTGGGTTCAATTTGCGAATTGAAATGTCGATTCTGCTTACTTTTGCAATTACATTCCCCGTGTTGTCTGTTTTGTCTGCGATCAGTTAAGATTTACCGTAGTTAACAGTCTTCGAGTTTCAAAAGTTCGGCGTAAGTTTTTTTTTGTCGCGTTGCGCGCATTGCGATTCCTCGCACGATTTCCAGAAGAATGAGGTTGTCACTTAAATCCGTTCGGTGAAACTGCAAATACGCACTATGTTACTGTAGCCGGATTAGCTCTTGCCTAGTTTTCTTCCAAGAAAAAAGCCGATATAAATTTTCTGCTCTGTTTTAATGATTTTCTCTGAACTTTTTGTGATGGTTTAATCAATAAGGCAGCCGGTTCAACCGTATTTTTATTGTATTTATTACTCTGCAGTCAGCACCTAAAATGCCGTGTTTTAGGTGTGTAAAATACCTAGCGTTCACACAGAAATGCGTTATTAGAGTGCGCGGTCATGAAGTACAGCAAAAAAAAGTTTCAAAAAATCTCTAAATTTTATAAGGAAATCGGAGTAAATTTTTAAATTTTATAATTTTCATCTTCAAGTGGTTGTGATATTAGATCCAAGAGGCGAGAGATTTTCTACAACCATTTCTTTACTAACAGCGCAACGTTTCGGCTCACATCCTCGGTGCTCATCCTCGCAGTTCATCCCGGAAACTCTGTTTTGTCATGGTCGAGAAACAGTTGTTTGCAAAGGGCTAAAATGGTCCCTTCCACTAACCAGTGGATAGGGTTTGGGTCTAAGAATTGCTTGTAGAAAATTTGTCGCCTCTTGGAGGAAATTTTGAAAGAAATATCCAGAAAATTTGATACCGGTGCCGGGCACTGGGCATGTGGGGCATCGGGCTTAGGGTACCTCCCCGAAGACCCATAGGCCCTTGTCCATACGGGGTAACAAACAAACCGCAGCTCAAGCTCTGCCTCTCCAAAGCCGCATCTCAGGCTTAAGCTATAGTTTGAGATGAGACACGTTTGGCTGTCTTGAGCTTATCTTGGCAATTTTTCTGTGCAGCTGTGGTATGCATCTGGGACTTGAGACACAGCTCAGTCTCAAGCGCATGCGATTGGAGCAACTGCGGTACGGGGACCAGTCTCAAGCTCATATGCGATTTGAGCAACTGCGGTACGGGGGTCAGTCTCAAGCTCATGCGATTTGAGCAACTGCGGTAGGGGTCAGTCTCAAGCTCATGCGATTTGGGCAACTGCGGTAGGGGTCAGTCTCAAGCTCGTGCGATTTGAGCAACTGCGGTACAGGGATCAGTCTCAAGCTCAGGCGGTTTGAGCAACTGCGGTACGGGGGTCAGTCTCAAGCTCATATGCGATTTGAGCAACTGCGGTACGGGGGTCAGTCTCAAGCTCGTGCGATTTGAGCAACTGCGGTACGGGGGTAAGTCTCAAGCTCATGCGATTTGAGCAACTGCGGTACGGGGGTCAGTCTCAAGCTCATGCGATTTTAGCAACTGCGGTACGGGGGTCAGTCTCTGCTCATGCGATTTGGGCAACTGCGGTACGGGGGGTCAGTCTCAAGCTCATGCGATTTGAGCAACTGCATGCGGTACGGGGTTTAGTCTAATTCGGGTCTACGATACCCAATTTGTAATTTTACTGAAGGTGGTTCTTAACCGGATGAAGGCCGCTTAGCCGAAACGCTGTGCCGGAAAGAAATTATTATAATCTGGTCCCATATAATTAAGGAAATCTCACATGAAGTATTCACCCGTATCGATCGGTAAATGTCACCTCCAGAATCTGATGAATTTTAAATGTTTTATTTGAAAAATTTCTAAACTAATTGCGGTTGATCGTTGACATTTTTTTTTGATTGCGGCTGTTGCGTAAAGTCTATACGTGAATTTTCTTCTCTGATACGATGAGGTTTTTTGCCCTTCTTCGCTCTCTTCGACAAGCGCACATATTGCGGTTTGCGTGTTATACACCTTTCCATATTCAGTCGATATAATTTTGTTGAAAATATAGACCGCTAACCTAATGGCACACCGAAGCTTTATTTATTTATGTCGCGCATAACCATGGGCGTTGTTCGGTTTTGAAATTTATATTATGTGTACTCGTGCTAAATTAGATGTACTTTCCTGGGTGCGACGCACGCAGCGACAGATCAAATTTGAAATCCCATAATGTGGGCATGATGATGTCAGCTTATAACATACATCGCTCTTATAAATTCACTACGCGACTCTATTAATTTTTACGCGTGTTTCCAGTGTCGACTTCACCGCGTATTCATTATGTAACGATTTAATTTATTTCCAAATGCAGGGGGAATCAAAACACGGTGCGACACGTATATAAAAAGATAAAAAAAATATGTGTCAAAAATATGTGCCGATAATCAAAAAGTGTAAAATGTCGCAGAAAATATGGTGATGTAGCATGCGTAACTCGCGTACAACGGTGTTTTGCGACACCTAAAATGTAGCATCGTATTTTATGCAAAATTATATCATTATAATGAATGATTTTTTTTAAAAAAGCATTTAGTTAAAACAATTTGAATTTCTCTTTATGATAAGTTTAATTTTCAAGGTGTTTTGTTTTCTAAGACATTTCAACGTATAAAATAATGCTAACGGTGAAACTCCGGAAAAGTATCCGATTTGGTGCCGATATACTCAATGTTTGAACATTTGAGTTACATTTGAGTTACATTTGAGATGCTTGAGCATGTTATTTTATAAGAATGTCAAGAATGTTTTTTTGCTCATTCAGCATTCCCTGAAAACAACATCATTCATGAATGATTCTTACAAATGTTTCTTGTAATATGTAGATATATTTAAAGCAGCGCTTGGCTTTTGCGAAAGGAATTTAGTAATAACATTTTATCCAAGGGTTTATTGACATGTAACATGTTTGATGTGTTCTTGGAAACCCAATATTGTTCCCGTACTGTAAGAACTTCACATCCGCAATAGACCAGAAGCAATTCGGGCCAGCATCGGCTTGCCGGTGTATTTGTGTTTGGGCCTACGTATTCTGTCTTCCGGTCAGAAGTTATTTTACCAACGAAATTAAACTTAAAATTATCTAACATTTTTCAGTACTAGGTCCTATACTTGATTCTTGGGATCATGCACCGAGGGAGGAGTTGGCACCGGACATTACTGTTGTTGCAAAGAGGACATCTGCAAAGAGTTCCTCTATCAGTGCTAAGTGAATTGTGGAAAGTGTTGTAATCTACCTTTGGACCATTGAATATGTCAAGTAAAAATAAATTGATTGGTTAATGCATTTGCTGTGAGCCTGTTCACTCTGTGACCCCTCTGCACCTCCAATAGGGAATAAAAGGACCCCTAGCGCTCCCGAGAGGAAGGCAGGGCCTAAAAACAACGCTAACACGTTATTTAACGTAATGTATTTCACGTAATGTAAGGTTCAGTACTAGGTCCTAGGCTTGATTCTTGGGATCATGCAATTAAGGAATTTGCACCGGACATTGTCGAACCAATGCACGTACATACAATATGCCATAAATGCATGCGAATGTTTTCCGTACAGAGGTTTGATGCAATTCAAGTGTTTCGCTCGCAGTAACACAACCATATTTCTTGGATGATAAAATATCGTCAAACGACTTCATTAAATGGGGAAATAGCCATTTTTTTCCACGCGAAAGATGTTGTGACGGGGTTAGCGTTGCCCGTGTCGCGCATTCGCGAATGTTCCTCGTATGTCGCTCTTGCCCGTTATCTCTGACGTCATAACCGGCGCAGAAATAATGCCATAAAACTGGCCAATATAATTTATCTTAAGTAGGAAGGATCTCAACGGGTGAATCCATTAGTCGCTAACTTTGCTCGGATTGTCACGCGTTCTGGGGATGTGGGGGGGACGATGATGTGAAATTGCCCCACTTTGGAGATAAATTTCACAAAATTGATGACCGAATCGCTCGGAATATTTTTACGAGCCATATCCATTCGTAAAACCCTGCGGCTCATTTTCTCGATAAGTGTCGGTGTTTAATTTAATAATTAATTATTTGACGAAAAGTTGTTAATATTCTCAAGGGTTGGGTATCGTAATAATGAGTGCGGTTTTCTTTTTCCAAACCGAAATGCTCTGTTTTACACCGTGTTTCGCTTATTTAGGCTTCCGTCGGGTGTTTAACGCGCTACACTTTTTATTTCATTTTCGAAGAAACATCCACGAAAATGTCGCAAGCCGGGTCCAAAATGTACTTCCACGCAAACATAATTTTTTTGGGGGTGTAGTGATAAATTTTTTTTTAGTATGAAGGGGAGGTTTGAGGATAAATATGGTTGAAGGGTCACGGGGGTTGCATTTAGATGTTTATAATGTCTGAAAGATGATGTTGCTTTATTTGCTGTGCCGATTCTAAGTTTTGAAGATATATCGTCAGTAGTCCCAGCGCGGTTATCTTTCATTTGATTTGGGTTCAGGGTGGCGAGGGTGATAAAAGCCAAAATAGGCCTTTGGAGGTCTCCGGACCTCCAAGAAAAAAGGCATACACTTAGCAAAATTAAGTTTTGCCTTTTAATCACTTAATTTATTTAAAAGTAAGTTACACAGTTTGAGATTTAACTGATATTTAATGTTTAAATCGCTGGTGTTGGCAAGTCGAAGTGGAGGGAGAGAGATGTCTCATCTCGTGGAGAGCTGGGGCCAAAAAAGAGTCACGAGTTCACACTGACCATTGTGGGCAGCCAATCAGCATTGACCACCTTCCACCCTCCAGGGGCAGAGAGCCGCTCCCTTTTCCTCTCTGCACGTTAAAGACCCTTATCGAGAGGAGGTGGGTATTCCCCTCGAAGGCAAAATTACCAGGTAGGGGATGAGGGCTCATCATCTGGTTTTGGGGTTTAACCCTCGCGTTGCAGAAATAAGCCAACATTAAAAATCAACAAACAAACTATAGAAGGAGGGTTCTATCGCACTTTAGTTCAGTTTAGACATGGCTAGCCGATCAAAATAATTCAACTCACTTTTCAATCCGAATCTTCATTTTACGGTACTTCACCGGAAGCTTGCGCGATGTCATACGCCGATCGTAACGATGCATTTTTTTTTTTTTTTTTTTTTTTTTTCATTTTAATGAATTCGTCGAAGGATGACTCTATATTAATGCGAAATCCAATTTTACGCGCAAATTGGCAAAAAATCGTCACCGAAGATTTAAATCATTAAGACAGAAATTGAAAGCGTTGTCAGGCATTATTGATTTTTAGTTTCTTAATCTATTTGCGCTTTTCCACAATCGCGTAGTTTTTGAACAATTTAGCATCGGGAGAGAGAGAAAGCGAGAAGATTTAAACGTTTTGTTCGTCTTTTCTTCGATTTCGGTTTTAGCAGTGTGTCAAGCGTAATTTAAAATGAAAACTCAAAAATAGTGGGATGCAACAGCTTGATGTGACATCTTTATGTAGACATTTGATTTTGCTGAATTATGATTATTTTGGATGTATTTGCGCAAAATACAACTACGTGCCAGCAAACTCGATCGGGCCATCAATTTTGAGGATTATCTTTTATTTGATGGTAACAAGTAGCCTATTGAGTAATTTATTATTAATGCTTCGCATTTTAGGTAGATTAAAATGATTTAGTAAAATGTTAGGCCCATTTTTAAAGTAAGGTCCGTTTGAAAATTTCCAACGGATGAAACTGCGAATATCCATGCGCATTATTAAATTCAATTTTATTACTCTCCACAGTCAGCATTGAGGACTCCCTCATGGTAGGAAACATTAAAATTCAAATATACAAAAAGTTATATAAAATAACTACAAATACGAGTCATTCTTGAAACTACGAATTAAGAAAACTCCGATCGAACTCTCCCGACGTATAATCGATCCGTCTATCGAAGAACGGCGCTTTAGACGCCGGGCTTGCGGGAAAGCAAACCGGACAACATTTTAACCACATTTTATAATTAATTTTTGTTTTACATCTCCAGTATTGTTTTAAAACCTCAAATTTTTTTAGGCCGATACGTAACATAAAATATATATAAATTATTCAGAAACAAAATTCATTTGGGGACAGCGCAAATGCGCTTATTATAATTACTCAGGGCTTAGCGTTGTTTCGGCTAATGCACGTCCACTCCTCTTATGTACATGAAAATGGTTTCCATTAGCTTAATTTGCATCATATTTATATTACGAATATGCCGTGGCATTTGCGAATTAGAAAGACACGAATCCAATTATGTATAATGAACGTTGTCAGGCTATGCAAAAGCCTAGTTTTATCCCGGGGGAAGTTAAGTCGCGTAAAACTCAAAAAATGGGTCCAAATTAAGACTAAATATTATTTCATTAATATCAATTTTTATAGACTGTCATGAACAGAAATCCCTCATTTGCGATGAAAGCTTAAGTAAGCTTTATTTTTCATCATTTTCTCTTTGTAATTATGAATAGAGTTTGCGTGCGGTTTCATTATTACCGCAAATTGGCTGCATTTTTTATTTATATTTTTTTTTTGCATGCGATTTAATAACTCCGTAAACTCATCGGTTTTGCTCCTCGATAATCCGACTAATTAGTAATCGCGTGGAATTAAGGAAAGTTGAACTTATCGCGATCCCGGTTTCGTGTATCTTTCGGTGCATATACCCCTCCTTTACATTGCTTAATCGCAACGCTGCGCTTCGCTACTCCAAAGCCGGGTCTCCAACGGTATACTCAATGTTTCCTTTTGAAAATGTTGCCTTACCCCATTTCGGTCTTGACGTATGTATGTGCCAAATCACGAAGCGTTTTCAATTCCCAAAACGTGTCCCGACTCATTTCGACTATCGCTCGGGAGGTGGTCTAGATCAAAGGAAAAAGATGTAGCTGCTCTCGGCTCAACCGTTAGCCGTTAGCCATCAGCCGTCAGCCGTCGGCGCAATTTAAACAGAATCGTGTTTATTGTTGGACAAATAGAGCAGACGGCGGTTCAACCACGTGTTTAAAATTTAAAAAATAGTGCAGACAGCTGTGCTACACAGTCTTGGTAGAAGCGCCGTAAACTGGACTCACTCGCACCCGGGTTTTTTTGCTTCGTTTGGTTGATACAACTCGGTATCATACTTATTGTTGCCGTTTCTCCGAGGAAATGTGGTACGGTGAATTTTTTTTCGCAACGTACGAGTAGAAACATCACCACTCATTTGGTGGAGACCCGGCTTTAGTTGATAATTTTGTGCTGCTCACAATTTAAATGATGTCAGGAAGGTGATTTCCCCACCCCTGCTATAAAAATAACCACATCATAGTTATTTTTTGCTTTTTTAAATGAAAATATCATGTTTTTCATCTAGTACCCCATGGGATAGATTGCGTATTTTTTTTTTTACTTTTATTATATGCTTAAGAACCCCTGCGGCACAACATCGTGTTTCGGTTAAAAAAAATTATATAAAAATCAATTCTGCTTTATCTGTGGTTATTGATTTTTATAAACTTACAGGATTAAGGCTTGTAACAACAGAGAAAGATACCTTTGTAACCAAGCTTCGACTTCAGTCTGAAATATGAAATTTCTTAGTTGCGGAAATGAAATCTTCAACGCGTATGCAGAATCTAAGAATTTCTCCAAAAACCCTGGACACTGAATATAAACGTTAATAAGCCGGTGAATTTACTCGTAGACCGCGATTGAAAATAAAATCAATAGTCAACACGTGTTTCAACCGCACTTTGAGATGGAACAAAAAAAGTACATGCGATATGGCCAACATGTGTCCAAATTCGTATCATGGATATATTACGTATAAAGCTGGGTCTACACCAAATGAGTCGTGATGTTTCTACTCAAATGTTGCGAAAAGAAATTCACCTTCCCACATTTCCTCGGTGAAACAGCAACAATAAGTATCATACCGAGTTGTATCCACCAAACGATGAAAAAAAATCGGGTGCAAGTGAGTCCAGTTTATGGCGCTCCTACCAAGACCGTGCAGCAATGCTGTCTGCACTATCTTTTGAATTTTAAACATGCGAGTGAACTGCCGTTTGCTCTATTTTGGTGAAAACACATGCGCGATTGTCCAAACGTGCGTGATTTCGTTTAAATTAAACTAACGGCTGACGGCTGACGGCTGAGCCGAGAGCAGCTACATCTTTTTCCCTTGATCTGGACCGCCTCTCGAACGATCGCGTAAATGAGTCCGGACACACGTTTTGGGAATTGAATACGCGTCATAATTTGGCACATATACGTCACAACGGAAAATGGGGTAACACAACATTTTCAACAGGAAACATTGAGTATACTCAAATGAGTATACCGGTGGAGATCCGGCTTCAGGTAGACGTACAAGTAAAGGTGCCTGCACACCCGGCTGCTTTTGCTGCGCAGCCAATCAAAAAACTGCGCAGCTTTAGTAACGCGCCGTGTGAACCCCCTTGCAACCTTTAAAAGTAGCCTCGTGTGAGGAACGTTTTGCAGGTTGCACTCGCAGCAAAAAAATATTCATTTCGCTGAAACTTT